>JBBPTG010000423.1:0-14453 GCA_038093975.1 Chalciporus piperatus | reverse complement strand
CGTACCCTTCCATGTACACTTTGGCTACATACTCATCCTTCCTGTACATATTTCGCTGCTTCAGTCAAAATGAACACTTCAAATACCTTTGACTTCTCTGCTTTTAATCGTGTAAACCCTTCTTACTCTACTAATACTCACTCGCTCGGCTATAGTGTCATTCCTGCTGGCTTCATTTCAGATGACAACGAGGTACCCGGACACAGCAACCCCATATTCTCAGTACCTAATCACCATCACACGCTGTCACAGGTAAGTTTATTTTGAGTGGTTGAAGTCATCAACTTATCTCCACTATTAGGGCGCATACATGCAGGAGATAGCGTGCCTGAAAGATCAATGTAAAGCACTCGAATTGCAATTGGCCAAAACTACAACCGAACGCGATACCCTCCAGTACGTGTCCTATTTTTGCTACTTATCATATCTCTGAAAGCCTTTACGTCAGAGCCTTGTTCGACAAGTTGTCTACAGGATTAAAAACCAACACCAGTAACGAATTGCCCCAGTCTGCGCAGTACCCGAATGTACGCTTCTGGCTCCAAGCGGATTTCGCCGCATATGCCCAGTCGGCCGAGGCCTTGAGCAACAAGGGATGGAAGTTTGCGTGTATCGAAGACTCGAAAGGTATTCAAATCTCAAAGGCAACTCTTCGATCGCTTCGCTTGAGGCTGCGCGCGATATGGCGAGATCTTGGACTTCGCAAGCTGGCGCCGAGAACTTGGACCAAGGCTACCTTAACCGCACGGGACTACGTTTTGGAGAATATGTACAAGACTTACGCATTCCTCACCCTGGGCGAAAATGATTGGAAGCTCGACTACATCTGTTCCCTCGACTATCCGAACTGGGTACGAAAGAACCTGGATGAGCAGGGCAATCTGAAAATGGTCAAGGAAGAGGACGACTTGGAATCCGACGGCGAGGGCGAGTCGAACCGTGGCAATAAAAAGCGTAAATCCAAGGGCGGACTCAAGTCAGAAGGACGGGAAAAGAAACTGAAAGGTAAGCGGTCTACCTCGATGGACATCGTGTGTTGACTCCATTCAGTTTTCGACGAACGTATTCTTGAGGATCTCATCATTATGGACCTAGACTCAAAGGAAGGTATATCCACTCCCACTACACCAACGATCGCTTCGATCCCCTCTACGAGCACGAGCGACCGCATACCTGAGAGCGGATTCTCGTCGCCAACGATCACTTCGATCCCTTCGATCCCTTCGATCCCTTCGACGACCGCGAGCGGCTGTGCATCGCCAACGATCCCTTCGACTCCTCCCATCTCCGAGAGCGGATTCTCGTCGCCAACGATCGCTTCAACACCGCCCACGACCGACAGCGGCTGTCCATCGCCAGCTCTCTCTTCAACTCCCCCCATCACCGAGGATGGCAACTCTCCCCAAGGCTCGGAAATGATCGCTTCAACACCGCCCACGACCGACAGCGGCTATCCATCGCAAGCTCTCGCTTTGACTCCTTCCATCACCGAGGATGGCAACTCTCCCCAAGGCTCGGAAACGATCGATTCAACTCCCATCACAGCAGAGGGCTCGTCGCCTGCAAGTACTTCGACTGAGAACAGAAACATCGAATTGCCGCCTGCAATTGCCAGTGCCAGTTCGACTTCCCTCATGATCGCTCCCACGTCAAACGAAGACCTTGGCACTATTACTATACTCAACCCACTGTAAGTAACACAGCATATCTCGTATGTATGCTGACATGTTTGTCAGTGGAGCGCCCTCGAAGTCTTCACTCAACATCAAGACACCAGTCTTGCCGCCCATACCAGTGTCAGCCAAAGGAGTTGATACCAAGAAGGACCCCGAGGGCGAAGGAAAGCGCACGAAAGAGGGCCCAAAGCGCAAGTTCCGGCCAGGGAATACCAAGACTGCATAGTAAGAAATTCCATCTGACGTATCCTCCTACTGACGTCCATGTGTTCAGCAACCTTTGCGGATGGCGTTGGGTTAAACAGGTGAACGAAAGGGGAACGAGGGAAGAGTTCCGAGCGTACTGGGACCAGCTCAGCGCCGCACAAAGAGATGTGAGTATGTTAATCCTTTCATTTCTCTCGCTAATACATTCGAGCCAGGCATATAAGAAAGAATTATCGGTATTGGTAAGTGTGCATATCATGTTATGACGCAAGCTAACGAGATTATATTGATAAGAACGACTGGAATGATGACGCCTTCAATGGCGAGATGTATTAGAGACGACACCATCACTATCGACCTAGATGGACGCACGTATGCCAGATGTTCTGCTGCAGGGACTCACGTCTTTACGTTTCTGAGCTACGTATGTTTATTTCCTTCATCAGGAAAAACCTCCTGGCACAATTGTCCGAAATTGTATACATTTTATCACATTCGAGGAATGTACTCAATAAAATAAGTCCCCCCACAATTCAAGAGAATTTCATGCAAATGTGTACATTTCGAGTGACATTATTTAGCTGGAATACATCCATTCGAATCACTCAGCCATCGAATTGCTGCTAGTCGGCATACTTTCGAAGTCAAGGTACCTGAATGTCTTCATATGGTCCGTGGCCGTTGCTCCGTCTGTGTTCTCCGCACTAGTGTCACTGACGCGGACACAACCATAACATTAGTTAATGTACCCAACTCGAGGTCGAGCTCATTCGAAGCTCACCTAACATCATGATAGAGTTGTGCCATTAAGGTGTGGTATTTCAATGGACCGAGTTTGGGATCCGCACTAAAGATGGTGGACATGAAGCGCTCGAATCTTGTAAAAGCGCTGATATGATGGTCCCAGCGGAAGGATATCTTGTCGGGGTCTGGCCCTTTCCCAGAGAGCCATTCCGTTAGAACGGAATATACCTGGTATAAAATAAGAGAACGGATCAAATCTGATGGCCCAGACTTACCATGGTTGCCATTAAGGCCACTAAACCCGACGGGAGCTCAGGTTCATTGCGCTCCGGGTCATCCAGGATGGAAACAAAATGGTCACGGAAGCGAACACCGAACGAGGTAGCACTGCCATTGAATACAACTGTGCGTAACATCTCCAGGATTGCGGGGTGACTGAACGGCTGGTGTCGGATGGGAACCTTCTTTCGTAAATTTATCATTGTCAGTATTATTGACACTGTCCCCAATATATACAACGTACCTTGGCCTTCAGGGGATAGATAAAGCAATCATCACACAGTAAGTCCGTTACCATCGCCCCACATCCCTTGTGCAATCCATACTCGGCAACCACGATCGACAAGGCTGTTCTCTTCATGTTCAGAAGGAAAGTGGACAAGCGTCCCTCGGGCTGGCATTGAGAAACTAGTTAGCGATCAGTTTCGTATCCGCTCGATCACTTACAATCACCGCGAGACGCTGCCCATAGTCAGGTTCCCAACGAAGACGGTAGGCAACCTCATTCTGGCCGAGCTCCCTCGCGGCATCATACAGTGCCTTGATTGCCGTTTTGCGCTTCTCTGCGTACTCGGGGAGGGCGCACTCGAACATGATCTCCTTCAGGAATATAGTTATGCCAGCTTGAATGACACTCTGAATGTGGGCAGGCTGTGCCTTCAGCGACACAGGTTTTTTCCCCTCTAAAACAAGATCAGTTATCGGGTGCCAAGGTTGATTACGACTTGAGAAGACAGGCAGCCTTTTATCATCCATATCGTGTCCGAGGCCCTCTGAGTCCCGCTGAGCGGCTAGTTGCAGGTTACTGTCGACCTGCTCGGACTTGATGCTCTGAGTCATGCCCGCTATTTGATGGAACATCAGGATCGTGATGTTCAAACCACAATGCAACTTACTACTATGACCATCTTCGACAACTTGCATGTCGACATCTGAATCTTCGATTACCTGGGGTTGCTGGATGGTGGATTAGAATGAGCCGTATGAGAACCGTAAGCTTACCTCCAACGCACGACGTTCCTCCATCTTGCGTGAGGATTTCTGGTCAAGTTTGCCGTTAGCCCAGGGGATCTTCGAGTCAGCACTCGTCTGCCTAACCTTCCCATTGTTGCGGTTCGCAGTACCATTTACCCCATCAGTTGGGGCTTTTTTGTTGTTCTTCATGCTACCGGTAGTCTTGACAGAAGGGATCTGAAGATGGCAGGTTACTATGGTTCAGTCACTTGCTGTCGCATCGTGATAGTCTGCTCACCTCAGTCGCGAGCTTCTGCTTGAGTCGGTGAGGGTTTCTGCTCAGCGGTTTGAGTAGCTCATCCTCCGACTCGCTCTCGCTACTGCTCTCGTCAGAAGCTCTCTCCGACATGTTGTCACGGTGACTCTCGTGTTCGTCCGGGAGACTATCTTCAATGTCGGAGTCTTCAGTTGCCCCTATGGAAACTTGAGTGAGTCCCCCCTTCTTGAGTTTGCTGACATCCTTGATCTGCACGTGATGCTTGACTTGGAGTTTCTCTGCTGACATGCCAGCAGAAGCAACGACGGACGGTTGCAGCCAATAATGAGGTGAAGGTCCGGTGGCGTCAGATTCGAAGCGGCGATGCTGTAATCATCTATGTACACACCTTGCTGCTTCCTCGTGGCAGACTTCTTCCGAGTCAAGTTTTGGTCGCCGGTTCTTCTTTCAACTTGAAGTTTGTCCTCAACTTGAACAGGTAAGTCATCAACACCCTTAGTTAACGGGTGACTAACCTCCACCATCGTTTTCGCTGGGATTGCCGACTTTTGATTTCACAGTGACGCTCGACTCGGAGTCCTCGCCCTGGGCCTGGCGCCTATGTTTGGTCTTCGGCTTGTGTAGTGCTAATGCTTCAAGTTCGCCAGAGGTGGTTGCTGCCCTTTTACGAGGGCCACGGTCCGCATTCCACACTAGACGGATGGTAAGTGTTGCCTAGTATCAAATATCTCACTGTTCTCGAACTGGGGTAACGAACCTTTGTTTTCATTTGCAGCAGACTTTGCCTTGCGTTGAGGGCCTGAAATCAGAGTCAAAGGTGAGAATGATGTTCAAGTCATCATTGATAACTGTACTGACGTGTACCCTCAGCTTCGTTCGCAGTCTGGTCACCCGGTGGCTCGTCAGCGGGCACCGTGTCTGAATTGCCAATAGGTGTCGCTGTTGCCACCCCCGTTTTCTTGGCCAACCGCTTTTTGGCAGCGAGTTGGCTTGGGGTCAGTGCATTATTGCCCTGGTCTGCAGCCATAATTATTTCGAGGCTGGAGGCTAGTTGCCCGTGCAACAAATGCAGAGATCCAGCGAGGAAAATTGATGGGTGGGGATTGCTTCCAAAATTTGGGGAGCTGTATTAATTTTCCATCATCCAGGAATCGTAAAGAACGTGTCAGAAACGATACCAGCTGCGGGATCCCGTGTCCCCCCCTGCCCTGATTTTTTGGGGGACCGGCAAACTCATCCGTCGCATCCGGTCTCGTTTTCGAATCCGCTCGGTAAGTCACCATTTTCTCTACATCCCGGTCCCACTCTGACTGTCATGATCGTATGTGCAGGCTGTCTAGCGAACTTTTCGTATGCTGGCTACCCCCGCCACCTCGCCCTCACCACCAATCCCCCTTGTATTGAAATTTACGACCGCTCGCGCCGGGCTGATTTTCAAGACTCAGACTCGGATGCTGACAATCCAAACCACCCTCCCAGCCCCCCAGCCAACTGGCATGATCCAATCCCAGGTCGTACTTGGAGCAATACACCCGACTTGGATGCAGGCATCAATAATGGTCAGTAGAGTCCCGGTATCATTCCCTCCTTTTTCTAATGTACTAGTAGAAGAGGTAGACGAAATACAGAACGATCCGGGGCCTCAACTTGAAGGTGGCATGCCCCCTTCGGACGAGGACATTGATGATGACGCCAACGCCGACGAAGACGAAGACGAAGAATTAGAGGAAGCGGACAATGCTGAAATGGAATATGGATGGGAGCCCCCTCGTCCACTTGATGATGCACATGATCGTCTGAACTCCGACTCAGAGCCTGAAGAGGAACCAGCCGATCACGGCCAGCCATTAGATGGAGGCAATGGGCAAGATCCTGAGGCTGCTGCAGCCACTCAGAGCGAAGAAGCACAGCGAACGCTTGGGCAGGTTCAGATCCCCACAATAGTTTCATTCCCATCTGGCAGACCTGGCCAACCAGTTGTCCAGCAATCGACCGCTTTTTCTGCATATCAATCAGCATTGGGTGCCTCTTCCCACAACAACATCTACGCTCCGTTTGCGTCTCAAATGGACTATCAGTTAGCTCGCTGGGCTAAAATGCGTGGTCCCGGCTCGACTGCATTCAACGAATTATTGGAGATCAATGGGGTATGTAATCCTCTGTCATCACACAGGCTGGGGTGTCCGATCTCTGACATTCAATGGCAATAGGTTCGCGAGGCTCTAGGATTATCATACAAGAATACCCGAGAGCTCGACCGCTTGATTGACTCCCTCCCAGCGAAGCGGCCTCCGTTTGTTCGCAAGGAGATCGTGCTAGCGGGCGAATCATTTGATTTGTTCACGCGCGACATCATGAAGTGTGTCCAGGCACTATACGGCGATCCAGAATTTGCCCGCCATCTGGTGTTTGCGCCTGAACGGCACTACGTGGACAAAGATCGAACGAACCGCATGTACTATGACATGCATACCGGTCGGTGGTGGTGGGACATGCAGGTACATTCCCCCGTGTGGTATTGATCGTCACCCACTTATTGTTCACACCCAGAAACAACTCGAGGAACAATCTGCGGGCGCAACCATTATCCCCCTTATCCTATCATCCGACAAGACTCAAGTGACTTTGTTTCGAAACAAATCTTGCTATCCTGTGTACCTTACAATCGGAAATATACCAAAAGAAATTCGCCGTAAGCCCTCACGCCGAGGCTGGATCCTACTTGCATACCTCCCTGTCACTCGCCTTGAACATATAGACAATAAGGCTGCTCGCCGGCGAGCGATCACAAATCTTTTCCATGCCTGTCTACGCCACATACTGGAACCCCTTGAAGTAGCTGGTCGTTCTGGAGTGCCGATGGCTAGTGGTGACGGGGTAGTCCGCCGTAATCACCCCCTTGTGGCTTGCTATCCAGGAGATTACCCCGAGCAGGTGACTGTCACTGGAGTCAAGACTGGGGAATGCCCCAAATGCGAGATTTCGGGAGACGAGCGAGGCAGTGCAGATGCCCCTGCCGCGTTACGTGATCTCGCTGCTGTACTCGACGCACTCGCGCTCTTCGATGAAGACTATGCGGCCTGCATTGAAGCATGTAAAGCAGCGGGCATCAAACCGATCTACAAACCATTCTGGGAACTCCTTCCGTATGTTAATATCTTTCAAAGTATCATGCCCGACATCTTGCACCAATTGTATCAAGGCCTGTTCAAGCACCTCCTCGCTTGGATCAAGCTCTCCTTTAGTGAGGCGGAAATTGATGCCCGTTGTCGTCGCCTTCCGCCGAACCACAACATCCGACTATTCATGAAAGGAATCACCTCGCTTTCACGCCTAAGTGGCACGAAGCACAATCAAATCTGCCGCTTTCTCCTGGGGATTGTTATCGACATCCCACTTCCTGGGGGTTTCAATTCTGCTCGCCTCCTCCGTGCTACCCGCGCACTTCTCGATTTCATCTTCATAGCCCAATACCCCTGTCAGACCTCCGAGACCCTGCAACTTCTTGACCACGCCCTTCGTCGCTTTCACGACAACAAAGATATATTTATATCATTGGGCATCCGTACCAACTTCAATCTCCCGAAACTTCACGCGTTACGTCATTACGTTGATATGATCCAGCAGTTTGGCACGACGGATAATTACACAACGGAATACACAGAGCGACTCCACATCGATTTCGCCAAGGATGCATATCGTGCAACAAACCACAAAGACGAGTACTATCAAATGACTAGTTGGCTGGAGCGTCGCGAGAAGGTGCTGTGGCACGACACGTTCGTTGTTTGGCGGCAGCAGGGGGATGCAGCTGAACACGAGCGCATTCCGCCCGACTTGAACTTTGTCCGTTCAAATGTCATGACCAAGCATCCGTCAGCGAAAGCGGTCTCATTCAATGCCCTCTCGCGCAACTATCAAGCAACCTTTTTCACGGATGCACTCTGCCGGTTTGTAGCACAATTGCAGCACCCTGAACTCGCAACACCGTTTCAGCTTGAACGTGCCGCCCGCAACATTATCCTACCTTTCTTCTCAGTACCCGCTTTTCACAAGATCAAATTCCACGGTGTCAACGGACTCGGACATGAATCATTCGACACGACTGTGGATGCAGTCCACTGTCACCCGGAGCGGACAGATAAACGTGGGAGCATCAGCAACACTGCAAAAAGTCTGAAGTTACTGGAATGACTGGATCAGTTAAACCAGTATGCCAGTTGCTCAGTTGCCCAGTCATCCAGTCAGCCAGTCATTTCAGTAATCTCATTGGTTCATTAGCCCAGTCACTTCAGTAGTCTCAGTAGCTCAGTAGCCCAGTGTTCCAGTCATCCAGTTATCTCAGTAGCCTAGTAGCCCAGTGTCCCAGTCATGTAGTCATCTCAGCAGCCTAGTAGCCCAGTGCCCTAGTTATCCAGCAATCCAGTTGTCTCATTACTCCAGCCATTCAGTATTCCAGTATTCCAGTAATCTAGTCACTCAGTGGTCCAGTAATCCAGTAGTCTCAGTAATCCAGTCACTCAGTGATCCAGTAATCTAGTCACTCCAGTCACTCCAGTCACACAAGTGACACCAGTAACCCAGTCACCAGTCACTCCCAGTCACCTCAGTAACCCAGTAATCCAGTCACCCAGTCACCTCAGTAATCCAGTCACCCAGTAATCCAGTCACCCAGTCCCAATTACTAGTTCACTATATCTTATGATTAATTCACACCTTATGACAGTTCAGAAAATGCGAAATATATTATGTCTAACTATTACATATATTGTGGTACAATAGTTACAAGTTAATGAAGTGCCATGCAACACGAGCAGCTATGTACGAGGTGAGTAGGTGTGTTAGTCAACAAATAAACACGAACCTTTGAAGCCAGCGGGGCTGTTGAGCCCGCACCGGCTTCGTTGTTTGAGCTTGAGGTGGTGAGAAGTGGTGGTAGCGGGCCGAGCAGTGTGAGCAGCTGTTTGTGGGGTGAGCAGGTGGCTTATCACTCACCTCGTGAAGCCGGCGGGGCTGTTGAGCCCACGCCGGCCGCGTTTTCGCGTTTTCGTCGTTTTCGTGTCGGGAGTGGTGTGGTAGGTGGTAGTGGGCCGCGCAGTGCGAGCGGCTGTTTGCGGGGTGAGCGGATGTGGTGGTGAGCGAGTTCTCACTCACCTCGTGAAGCCGGCGGGGCTGTTGAGCCCACGCCGGCCGCGTTTTCGCGTTTTCGCGTTTTCGCGTTTTCGTCGTTTTCGTGTCGAGAGTGGTGTGGTAGGTGGTAGTGGGCCGAGCAGTGCAAGCGGCTGTTTGCGGGGTGAGCAGGTGGCTTATCACTCACCTCGTGAAGCCGGCGGGGCTGTTGAGCCCACGCCGGCCGCGTTTTCGCGTTTTCGCGTTTTCGTCGTTTTCGTGTCGAGAGTGAGGTGGTAGGTGGCAGCAGGCTGTTTGCGAGGTGAGCGGATATGGTGGTGAGCGAGTTTTCACTCACCTGGCGATGCCGGCGGGGCTTTTGAGCCCTCGCCGGCCGTTTTGTTGTTGTTGAGGTGTGGTGTAGTGGTGAGAGAGAGTCGAAGAGGTGGCGCGGCAAATTCAACATGGTCACGTGACTTTTTCGCGCGGATTTTGTGTCAAGTCCGAGCATTAGGGAAATGTGGCTACACTTTATTAGGATCTCCTACACTAGATAGCTACCATATTTTTTGTACACTTGTGTATGCTTTTTTGTACACTTTCAATAGGTTTGATCTCCACATACTTTGCTACACTTGTAACTACACACTTACTGCGCTTTTTTGTACACTTTTGCTACACTCTAACCTAATACACTTTCCCACACTTGTAACTACACATTTACTACGCTTTTTTGTACACTTTTGTTACACTCAATCTAGCTACACTTTCCTACACATTTGATTCAAGTTTTACTACGCTTTTTTGTTACACTTTGCTACACTCAATCACTACACTTGTAACTACACTTTTAGTACACTTTTTTGTCCACTTTAGCTACACTCTATCACTACACACTTTCCCACACATTTCACTACACTTTTACTACGCTTTTTTGTACACTTTTGCTACACTCAATCTAGCTACACTTTCCCACACTCTTGACTACACTTTTACTACGCTTTTTTGTACACTTTGCTCACTCAATCTAGCTATACTTTCCCACACTTGTAACTACACTTTTACTACGCTTTTTTGTACACTTCACTACACTCAATCCTAATACCCTTTCCCACATTGTTAACTACACTTTTAGTACACATTTTTGTGGACTTTAGCTATAATCCATCCTATGAATGATTATAAAATGTCACTAATTAGAATGACTCTATTAGATGACTGAGTAGTACTGGATGACTAGGGCACTGGGCTACTAGGCTGCTGAGATGACTACATGACTGGGAAACTGAGCTACTAGGCTACTGAGATGTCTGGATGACTGGAACACTGGGCTACTGAGCTACTGAGACTACTGAAGTGACTGGATGATTGGATGACTGGGCTGCTGGGTTACTGGAACTACTGGATGACTGGATGACTGGGATGCTGGGTTACTGGAACTACTGGATGACTGAATGACTGAATGACTGGGCTACTGAGACTACTGAAGTAACTGGATGACTTGATGACTGGGCTGCTGGGTTACTGGAACTACTGGATAACTGGAACACTTGGCCACTGGACTAATGAGACCACTGAAATGACTGGATGACTGGATGACTGAGCTACTGGGACTACTGAAATGACTGGATGACTGGATGACTGGGCTGCTGGATGACTGAGACTACTGAGACTACTGGATGACTGAATGACTGAGCTACTGAAGCTACTGAAATGACTGGATGACTGGGCCACTAGGCCACTGGGTTACTAAGACTACTGAAACTACTTGATGACTGGGTGACTAGGTTACTGAAACTACTGAAACTACTGAAATTACTGGTTACTGGGCCACTGGACTACTGATTTAACTGATCCAGTCAATCCAGTAACTTCAGACTTTTTGCAGTCTTGCTGATGAGGGTAATACCGGGACGGTTCGACACTGTATTGGTCAACATGGGCAACGGGGGAAATGTCGGAGTCCACGGTGAGTCGTCTCAATTGATTGCTGTCTACCAGGCCTCCTCTAACGGATTAACATACCCAGGATATCAAGTTGCGCAAGTACGCGCAGTTTTTACGTTGCCCGAGAAGGCACGGAGTGCCATGTTCGCGCGGGGGGTTCAAGTCCCAAGCCACCTGGCTTACGTCGAGTGGTTTACCCCTTTTACTGTGCCCGAAGCCAACCATGGCCTCTACAAGGTCAGCCGTGTGGTACGCAATGGGGAACGCCTATGCAGCATCATCTCTGTCGCCGATATCCGTCGCAGTGTTCACCTAATCCCTCGGTTTGGTAAAGTGGCCCCCGTGCATTGGTCAAGTAGTAATGTACTTGAAGAGTGTAAAAGCTTCTTCGTAAATCCTTTCTCGGATCGTCATGCATATTTAACTATTGTCTAGCCTAACCATCCGTAGTGAGCACTTGATAGTACTGTCTGCTAGTAGTATTGAGCCTAAATTCAATGCTATTGTTTACAAATCCTCGAGACAGTAAGGTAAAATCTAGAATGTGGTAAAATGCATACAATTTCGGACAATTGTGCTGGGAGGTTTTTCCTGATGTGGGTTAAACAGGTGAACGAAAGGGGAACGAGGGAAGAGTTCCGAGCGTACTGGGACCAGCTCAGCGCCGCACAAAGAGATGTGAGTATGTTAATCCTTTCATTTCTCTCGCTAATACATTCGAGCCAGGCATATAAGAAAGAATTATCGGTATTGGTAAGTGTGCATATCATGTTATGACGCAAGCTAACGAGATTATATTGATAAGAACGACTGGAATGATGACGCCTTCAATGGCGAGATGTATTAGAGACGACACCATCACTATCGACCTAGATGGACGCACGTATGCCAGATGTTCTGCTGCAGGGACTCGCGTCTTTACGTTTCTGAGCTACGTATGTTTATTTCCTTCGCTTTCCGTGTCTTCCTTCACTAGCTTCGCTTTCGGATCGGTTTCTGTATTTTTTTTCGCTTTCGTGTACCCTGCTAGAGCGCTGTATTTCGAATGCCGTGTATTACAATGCCTGTTGCTAATATCATATGTGGACATTTGTGAGCATAAAATGTGAGTAATGCTACAGAATGCGGACAGATGGGAGCAGATATTGTATAATGTGATTTGAGCGCGATATCATATCAGCGATATCGGATTCTGCTGTATTATGGTTTCGCAATGAAAAACATAAGAAAATAGATGAAACCGGCTCCCGCCATGCATTGCACTCTCATTCTGTGCGAGAAACATGGCTGGATCTGATACTGTATGTAAAACCGATCACACAGTTAAAAATCATACAAAACCATTTGTGGACATACTCGGACATAGCCAATTCTCACTGGGGCTGAAAGAAGATCCCGTTGTGCCCTGGTGTCCGTCCACTGCTCCTCGGTCTCGACGGCAATACTTAGGCTATTCGATGTCGCGGCGGCGACAGATGCTATCCAACCTGTGAGCCATTCCTTACATTGTACATCCGCTACATCAGTAAAGACACTGCTGAACCCCGGGCACGTGGGTTTAACTTTGTGGGGCTACATGTTGCGCTGTCATTACTTCTGATTTCACCAATACCTGTGCTAGTAGATGTAAGTTCTTTTCTCTCCCTTTTCTCTCCGCCGAAATTTGTTCCTGTCTGTCCTCCCGCCCGATGTCTGCGCCCTACAAGCCTTTTCATACTCTTTCAACCAAGTCGAAGGAGCTTGGGCGCGACCTATTTGTATGGTCGCTTGAAGATGCGAAACCTAGTTTGCACGGTGGTAAGCAGCTAAGCTCTCTGTTTCCCCTCGCCACTCGCCATCTCACAAGTCCAGGCCTTCATATCTATGCATATAACGAGGTCACTTTTTCGACGTTGTATCGCTGGATTCGCCTCGTTCTGCGAGATGACCAGGAAGATCCGACGAAAACTTCTTTCGAGTTGTACCATGCCAAGGTCGAGCGTTCCAAAGGGTCCATTTATTCGTATCACATTACGGCCGATGGCCATGTTATCTTGACGGATTCGAATGAGCTTATTCAGCCCGGCGATCTGGGCATACGTTTATCAGGTATTTAATCTGCAGACTCTTATTTACTTGGCTCATTCATTCATCCATTCATTTGCATCCACCCTTCCAGCCGGCAGTCGCTCGGATCGTGTTAGATTCGCTTCGGGCGAGCCATCTGTTTTCGAAGCTGAGGAGTTCAGGATTTCAGAAAGTGAAGATGTCAATGTACGGAATCCAATTTCTTTTTACAGCGGTTTCTTACTCTCGCGTCAGTACTCCCTTGCAGATGTCAAATTTAAAGCAGGTGTCGTAAAACGAGACGGCGGCAAATGCGTCATAACTACCACCAACGACACAGCCCCAGTGGTAACTTGGATATACGCTCCGTGGCTGGGCACTCAGGTTGATATCTTCCTCTCCGTGATGATTACGGACCTAAATTGAGGTTGTGCGAAAATTCAGAGCGATGAGCTGGATCAGGATCTCAAACCGGTGCAATATGATCAAACGGAGTATCTGGCCGCGACCAATGCCATCAGTCTTCGCGCTGATGTTGCGGATCTGTTCAAACGAAACCAACTCGGAATCGACGTGGATGTGAGTACATAATTGTCTTGACTATATTTGATTGGGTTGCGTATCTGTGATTCGTTTACAGGACGGCTACCGCGTGGTGTTCTTTGGTCCGCCGACTTCCTCCTTACAGCTTGAGTGTCAGACCCATCTTAAACTCTCATCCATCGATTCGGCCAAGCGGCCAAGCGACAGCTGCTTTCGCAAACATTTCCGACACTGCCTGTTGGTTACTTTTCTCGGCGGTGACGTGCAACAAGAGTACGAGGACTTCAGCATTGAAGATTTTTTTTACTTGCACGGCATTGTTAGCCTCAGGGACGCAGACCTGTCTCGTGATGTGTGGACATCTGGGATCGGAAAGGAGATTTTAGAGGCGACTTGGACGCCGGAGGATGACTGCCAGGAGTATGAGGATGACTCTGAGGATGACTGCCAGGGGTCTGCTGAGGATGACTCTGAGGATGATTGCCAGGAGTCTGAGGATGACTCTGAGGATGACTGAGGCTCGGATTGAGTTATTACGAGTTTCAGGGCATGTGGGCAGTGTTCACCATGGTGTGGTGGCTACCGAAGCATTCCTTCTACCATAATCACGTATCAAAACTCAGGAAATGTACAATATACAGGCAATATCATGATTACACTCGAAGCATAGG
>JBBPTG010000422.1:0-14775 GCA_038093975.1 Chalciporus piperatus | reverse complement strand
TTACCTTCGAGACTCTGTCTGGTGGAAAGATATGGTCAGGGATGTGCAACGATACTGTGAAACATGTCAGACATGTTAGCGAAGTAAACCATCAAACCAGAAGCCTTATGGACTGCTGAACCCGCTCGCGATCCCAACGCGACCTTGGGAATCGATTGGTATCGATTTCGTCGGACCGCTTCCATTATCGAAAAATAGAGATGGCGAGTTTGACTCCATCACTGTGGTAATCGATCTCTTGACAGGCATGGTTCATATCGTGCCTAGCCGAATCAACTACTCGGCCCGGGAAGTTGCCGAACTTGTGTTTGCCGAAATCTACAAGCATCATGGCCTGCCAACCAATATTGTCAGCGATCGGGATGTTCTGTTCACCAGCACTTTCTGGACTCACTTGAGTAAGCTAGTTGGAACGACGGCCCGGATGTCGAGCGTAGTGTTTAAAAGTCCAGTTAAGTTAAGTTTTTATACCTCTTTTGACAAAACTGTAACTGTAACTGGTTATCAATTTCGGCAAAATCAGTTTAACTGAACTGAAACTCTACATAACTGTCATATCAGTTATGGTCCAGTTTGTGACCGGTTTGTGACCGGTTTTTTGTAATAACTGGACAAAAATTAGAAAGCCCTGATTCTTAGCTTTAAAATGACCCCTGGATCATGTGATTTGGTTCAGTCCTTGTGAAGATATGCTCATTTTATTATATTCCCATGATTGTCATATGTTTTGGTGGATATAGCATTGGAAGGGAGGTCAAGTTAAGTAAAATACAAGCAAATATGTAATCTCAGCAGTGCAAATTAACATGTGTATTTGAGTTGAGTGTGTCTCAATCAGTCATTTCATCAATTTACTTCAATATTCAGAAAGAAAGTCAAATAAGGTCGGAAAAATTTGTAAAAAATCAGGAAAAATAGTAGTAGATGACCATATATAGGTTATTATTTATAACCAGTTATAACCAGTTTGTGTACAGTTTTGTAAAATTTTGGAAGTGACAAAACTGTAACTGAAACTGGACGTAACCAGTTACAATTTTTCACCCGGTTTCAGTTATATTTCGCTCCAGTTAAGTTAAGTTTCGGTTTTTTTCCAGTTATGTAACTGGACTTTTAAACACTAGTCGAGCGCGTACCACCCACAGTCAGACGGATCCACTGAGAGAGCCAACCGCACGGTTGGTCAGATGCTCCGCGCCTGTATCGGACCCACACAGCGGGATTGGGTAAGCCGTCTGCCCACTATCGAGTTCGTGATTAACATCGCACGATCTGAATCGACTGGGTACTCACCCTTCTTCCTGAACACGGGGCGTCAACCAAGGACGTTCGTATGGAACGACGCCGTGGCCACCGAATACCCGAGTGTGCGCGCGTTTGCTCAACGCATGAAACAGGCTGTAATGTCAGCACATGACGCCATACTCGAGGCTCGGGTGAAACAAACCTGAAATGCTAATAAGAAGCGACAATCGAGCCCCTTTCAATCGGGAGATCTCGCATATGTCTCGACAAAGAACCTGTCGCTGCCTAAGGGACTAGCCCGCAAACTAATCCCGAAGTATATTGGTCCCTATAAGATTATTGAAGACTTCAAGAACAACTCATTTAGGTTAGACTTACCTGCGAGAATGAAACAGCGAGGAATTCATCCCGTGTTCCACTCATCTTTGTTGAGAATTCACGATCCAAGTGATGATCGACTGTTCCCGGGGAGACTCGAGGATCAAGTTGCCGACTTTGGTGAAATGGGACCAGAATGGGCTATCGAGCGCATAGTGACGCACGAGGGAACGGGCGTCGACGCCTTGTTCCAGGTAAAATGGACCTCGGGGGACGAAACCTGGCTGCCACTATATCAAATTGAGACATTAGACTGTTTAGCCACATATCTGGTTCAGTTATATTTCACTCCAGTTAAGTTAAGTTTCGGTTTTTTTCCAGTTATGTAACTGGACTTTTAAACACTATATTCATCATCTCTGTCTTCTGTCACAATCACAGGCCCAGGCTTGTCAACGGTTTGCTTCCGTAACCTGTCCTTGTATGGTTTGACACGTGAAACATTAACGACGGGGTGAATTTTCATGGTACGCGGAAGCTTCAAACGTAGTGCGTTCCGTCCAATCAGGGCTGTGATTTCGTAAGGGCCCAACCATCGTGGGGAAAGTTTCTTAGATCTCTGCGCCAAGCGGAGATTAGCTGTAGACAACCAGACTTTTTGACCAATCTCGTAAGATGGCGATTCAGAGCGGTGTTTGTCGGCTTGCGCTTTCATACGTTTCTGAGCTTCTATTATGTTATCCTTGGTTTCTTTCAACGTATTGGCAAGCGTGTCAACAAAGTCTGTAGCAGCTGGTGCTTTAGACGTGTAATTCTCTATTCCCATCCTTGGAGAATATGTGTGCGTGACGTTGAAAGGTGCCTTGGATGTAGAAGCTTGCTTCTTCGAGTTGTATGAGAATTGCGCAATTGGCAACCAATCAGTCCATTCTTCTTGTTTTTCTGACGTGAATAGACGGAGATACTGTTGTAGATCTCGATTCATACGTTCAGTTTGTCCATCAGTTTGGGGATGAAAGGCGGTGGAGAGTTTGGGCGTAATGCCAAGACGTTTGCATATGTCTTTCATCACTTGAGATGCGAATTGCGGACCTCGGTCCGATATGATGGTTTTAGGAAGTCCATGATGTTTCCATACATGGGTTAGGTAAAGACGAGCCGTGTCGAGAGCGGTGACTGTCTTGTTGCAGGGAATGAATTCGACCTCTTTGGAGAATCTGTCGACTACGACAAGAATAGAATCGAATCCATTCGAGAGCGGCAGATCGGTAGTGAAATCTGCAGAGATATGTTCCCAGGGAAGATCCGGAACTTCAAGGGGATGGAGCTTTCCAGAAGGAGCATAGTTTATCCCTTTGAAACGTGCACATCTGTCACAGCGTGAGACATAGTCTTTTACGAGCGTTGCCATTCCTGGCCAGGTGTAACTACGCTGTAGCAGTTCGATTGTCTTTTCATATCCTGGATGTCCAGCAACGGGCGTATCGTGATGGAGTTGGATAATCTCCATGCGGAGATCTTCTTCTTCAGGAACGTATAGTCTTCCTTTCTTGTCAATCAGAATTCCATCAGACTCTTCACAAATGCCGTGTTCCTTACAGAGTTTCATGACTTCTGTTTCACGTATTTTGAAGGTTGCTTTTCTGATTTTGTTCTTGATCAGATCGGAATCGGTTGAGAGTTGAACAGTTGACGTGGCAGCTATTCTGTCCGGAGGTATTACAAGGACAGCTTTGTTATCTGCTTCGATACCGATTGCGTGATCTTCTCTTCTTGATAAGGCATCGGCTTTTCCCATTTGGGAACCTGCCTTGTGTAACCATTTGAAATTGAATCGGCTAAGATATTGAGACCAACGTGCTTGGCGACGATTTAGATCTTGCCGAGTCATGAAGAACTGAAGGTTCGCGTGATCGTTCCAGATTTCAAACTCGTGCTTGGAACCTTCCAGATAATGTCTCCATTGTTCTAGACTTCTGATAACGCTTAGCATCTCTTTATCCGCAATGGGGTAGTTGCGTTCTTCCGGTGACATGGAATGGGAAGAGAATGCGACGGGATGCCATTTGTCTCCTTGTTCTATAGATAGAACAGCACCCGTGGCGTAATTAGATGCATCCGATTCTAGACGGAAGCGTTTGTCATTGTCTGGGAAAGCGAGTATGGGAGCGGTGATGAACTTCTGTTTCAATGTGTTGAAGGCGTTCCTCTGCGCTTCTTCCCACACGAATTTCACATCCTTCTTGGTAAGGTCATTCAAGGGTCTAGCCACTTGGGCGTAATCCTGAATGAAGCGGCGATAGAAGTTTGCTAACCCCAGGAAGCTTCTGACACCTCTGACATTTGTCGGAGTTGGCCATTCGGTGATTGCCTTGACCTTATCGTCATCCATCCTGATTCCCTCGGGAGTAATTGTCATTCCCAAGAATTCTACTTCTTTGGTATGGAAGACACATTTCTCTGGTTTGACGAAGAGGTCATTCTCCTCTAGGCGACGAAGAACTTCTCTGACTATCTTGGCATGGACAGCAGGATCGTCGGATTTGGTAAAGATCATGATGTCATCAATGTAGACAACAACGGCGTCTTCCATATCCGAGAAGATGTCGTTCATCATGGTTTGAAATGTCGCAGGAGAATTGCATAATCCGAAGTACATGACCAAGGGTTCGAAGGCGCCACGGAAGCACACGAATGCGGCTTTAGATTCATCGCCTTCTTTGATGCGGATGTTGTTGTATCCCCAGCGCAAGTCCATTTTGGTAAACAGCTTTGCGCCTTTCAGTTTATCAACCAATTGGGAAATGAGGGGTAGTGGGTAATTGTTTTTAACCGTGTGTTCATTCAGATAACGGTAATCTTGAACCATGCGTTTCTTGCCATCTTTCTTAGGAACGAAGAACACGGGAGAAGTCTGCTCAGATTTGGAAGGACGAATGTATCCTTTCTTGAGCTGATCATCAATGAATGTGCTGACTTCTTCTTGTTCGGTGACAGAGAGTGGGATAAGACGACCCTTTTTTGGCTTATAGGTGTCCTTCAAGTCAATTGCATGATCCCATGGCTTACGGGTTGGCATGCGTTCAGATTCCCTTTTCTTGAACAAGTGAATATACTTGTGATATTCTTTTGGAACAAGCTCTTCCGGAGTCTTTTCCATTTTTGGTTCAGGTACCTCCCTCTTTGCGGCGTTGATATGACGAAGAGAATTTCGTTCTTCATCATCAAGTTGGCGTGCGAACGGTGGTTTATCTCGTAAAACGGAACAAGACCAAGGACAACGAGTCATGTGGACCGTTCCTTTGTTCCAATTTATCTCCGGATTGTGTTGCTTCAGCCATGCGTATCCTAGTATCATCTGATTCTTTCCGAGATCAGTGACTTCTGCAATGGCCTTCTCACGATGTCCGTTGAAATGGATAATGATTTCCGCACAGTGTGTTATCTGTCCAGCGGAATTATGCGTTCCGTCCACGTTGTATACCGTAAGGGGGTGTCTGAGTTGCACGAGGGGTAATTTGATTTTATCAGCCCATCTCCGATCAACGAAGATAGCATTAGCTCCTGAATCAAGAAGTGCTTCTGCTCGTGTGAAAGCAGACGGAAGGCGTTGCGAGGCAATAGAAGTGGATAACTTCAGTTCTCGGTCTGTCGTGCGAATGAAACGTGGTCCTGGGTTTTCGGAAAGATATCGGATTATGGAAACGGAATTAAGCACCTGACTAGAGTCCAGGCCAAGCTCATGATCAACATGAGACCCCGTTTGACTGTGTGAATAGTTTACAGATTTTCCTAACGAGTTAGTTGCGGTCCGTTTGCCCAGATCATTCAGGCCGCTTTGCCTTTTCCCTTCATTTCAATATCTTTCATATCGTAGAAGTAAGCCTTCATTTCGTCGAATGAACGGCCTTCAAGAGCACTAGATTCGGTAGACAGTTCTCTCACCTGTCTCTTCTGAAGTTTGCAGGCACGTTTGTGTTCGCCTCGTGACCAACCACAATTCTTGCATTTGGTACTAGGCACCGGACATTGTTGCTTTGGATGTCCCGGTTTCCCACAGTTCCAACAATTTCCTTGTTTCTTCTCTTTGGGATTGCTTGTGGCCGCCTTTACGACAGATGATGCTTCTTCTTCTTCTTCTACAATTTCTCCTTCTTCGACTTCGGCAGAACCTATATCCATTGGAGCACCACGACCCGGTTGTGTACCCGTGTTGGTATATTTATATCGCGGGGTATCACCTGCGGTTCCTGTCTTGATCATGGAGATAAGCTGTTTCCTTCCTGCAAGAAGGCGTAGCTCTTCGACATATGTGTCATATTTGTCGAGCCGTCCCTTTTCCATTAGGATCCGATGTGTGATCTCTGGATCTGCGTTTAGCTCTAGGAGTTCGATGTGTCTCGCGTCATCCCAATCGTCCATGAGGCGATGAGTCTGGAACGTGGTAAGGAATTTCTCCATAGACATCTTGCCCTGTTTCAGATTCTTGATCTGATTGCGGTGGTATTCCACTTCATTACCCGAGCGGAATTGATCGGTGATTCGTTTATGGAACTCGGCGGAAGTATACATGGTTCCATTTTCCAAGATGTCATGTGTCATGGCTCGTGAGAAAGTGGCGGCGTCTCCTCCTGTCATCCGACTAAGGATAGCTCTGATCGCCGTCATCCCGGTTAACACGGTGTTGTTTTCATCTATCCATGCACGGACTCTTGTCCACCATTCTTCGAACTTCCTTCCTCTAGATCCGTCATAGTCTCCTGGATCTTTGACGATTTTGGATAGCTTAGGTCCACTAGGTCCGACCGTAGGAGCTGGTATTGCACCAGGCACTTGAATGGCTTGTACTTGCGCTTCCAGCTGCAAGACATTATTGTTTAGATTTTGATTTACCCTCTGAGCGTTGGTAAGCTGATCCGTCATTGTTTCTAACGCGAGTCTCAACTGCGTTCCAAGATCCCGTATAGACGCGTCACGATGTCCGAGAATGCCTGTTAAGGCAGCTGCTAAGTCTGGGGCGAGAACCGACATTCTTGATGCACTAGAATGGAAGGAGTAAAACTAGATTTTTATTTCAGATTTCCTGAGATCCTTCCAGGGTTTCTCCTGATAACGAAGCAGGGGCGTCTCTTTGGTAAGGTGGCGGTGGGATACTTCTTCTGATGGAATGGGGTGCGGGATAGTACAGTTGCACTCCTGGTACGTTTGTTTCTCTTAATCCTCGTTCGTCTTCACTATCAGACTCTACTAATCCTGGTAATTCTTCGTCCTCTTCTAACTCTGCTTGTGATACAACAGGGGAAAGGGGAGGAGTAGGTGGTGCTATCGGACGATTTCTGTGCGATACTAGAATGTAGGCGAAGTCAAAGGTAACGCGAAGGTCGTCTGAGAGAATTACGTGGCCGAAGATGAGGTATAAAAGTATCAGGAAGGCCTGTAAGCTGTACTGGGCGAATCTTCCTAAGAGGGACGAGAGGCTTATGGCAGCGAGTGCGCCGAGTAGGACGCGGGGTTGGTACTCTCGTCTTAATACGATTACCGGCGTCCTCAGGGATACCTCTAAGTAGCCTGTCGCTTCGTCGGCGTTGACGTACCCGATCGTCAATGTTTTCTCGAATCGCCTTCTCACCTGCCGGGGATATAAGCGTGTGATAGAGAGCGCGGCGGAAACTTTCCGTACGACCAGAGACTCCAATGGGAAATTGGTGTTGAAGAGTAAGAAGATCCTCGTCGACGGTAGTCCAATCGACGGGCTCAGCGAGCGGGGTTGGGGCTCTGGGGATGGAGGAGGCACGGTAGTATAACTCTTCAACGCCGAAGGCGTCGGCTAGTATTTGCTGGGGGTTGGGCGGCAACGGTGCCCGAATAGCCTCGATGGGAGGGAGTGACGGAAGTCGACGAGTGCCGATCTGGAGATTGGCGGGATGATGAGGTAGCCGAAGGGTACCGAGAGGGTGAATGTAAACCTCTGAAGGCAAATGGTATGGGTAGGAGGGAATTACCGGAGGTTCCAACCAATCAACGTAAAGATCCGAATAGTCTGGCTCTGGGACTATCGGCGTTGAGTACTTCTCGATGGTCTCTCTCTGAAACGACTCAACTCAATCAAGAGCTAGCGCTATCATCAGACAACATGCCCTAGTGGAACCACATCAACTCAGTAACTAGAGCTGAGGATCAGACTAGGCAAGCAGGAGCGCTTGGCCCATGAAGTTCAAGAAGAGGAAACTCCAGGAGAACAAGACTGGAGAGCCAGTGCTTGTCAACCCGGGTTTATATACTATTGACAGTGTTTGTACATGTTGTGGCTAAACCTTAACTATATGACTAGTAAACCTTAACTATATGACTAGGTATGACTAGATATGAGTCATGGCGAGTAACAGCCAATAGCGTATATGACTAGGAAGCGAGATGAGTCAGCGTGAGTCAGTATGAGTCACGGTGAGTCATAATGAGTCAATAAGAGTCTGAGTCATGGTGACTCGGTATGAGTCATGGACAGTGGGGAAAGTGCACAGCCACGCACAGCCACGTTACGTAAGCGAAAGGCTAGACCTAGCTGATGTCAGCAGGTCACGTGATGTGATCTTGATAAGATAAGATAACAGAAAAGGGAGAGAAAGCGACTAAGTGCAAAAGTGAAAGAGAAACGTAGTAAGCGTAGTGAAGTCTAGGAAAGACTAGGATAAGGAACTGAGCGTTCGTAACACTCTCTGTCTCTCTGCGTGTAACGCCTGAGTACGAGCGTAGTCTTCCTGGAGACGAGCGTTCTCTCGTTCGAGGTCGTCGATGATGTTGGTGAAGCCGGGGAAGACCTCTGTAGCTCTCTCGAGGTTTCTGATGACGCTGGCGAAGTCGAGGTTGTTCTCGACGGCGGGGAGATCAAGTATACCGTTCCACTGGATGGAAGGTACAGGGGACGCGGCGCGCTGAGATGCGGCGGGGTTGCTAGACACTTATTCAAAAACAAGGTCAGCGATGACGAGGCGCGAACAAGCAGCGCAGTACCCACTTGTGATCAACGATGGAGTGGCGTACAAGACACGTGTGGTAGCGACGAGACGCTAAGACAAAAGAAAATATTAGTCTTGTTCTAATGAAACGACTCAACTCAACTAAGAGCTAAGACTCACAGTAGACAATAGCGAGCCGATGAACTTGGCTGAGGTTCGATGAGGAAACTCCAGGAGAACAAGACTGGAGAGTCCAGTGCTTGTCGACCCGGGTTTATATACTATTGTCAATGTTTGTACATGTTGTGGCTAAACCTTATCGTAGGTGACTGGGTATGACTCATACTGACTACTAGCCAATAGCGTAACTAGCTCTACTGCGGAATGAGTAAGCGTGAGTCATATGATGAGTAATGCTGACTGATGCTGACGAGTGAGCGGTGAGTCATCAGTAGTAAGCGAAGGTCTAGACCTAGCTTATGTAAGTAAGTCACGTGACACGATAAGATAAGATAACAAAAGAGAAAGTGAAACGACTAAGTCCAAGAAATGAAGAGAAACCTAGTAAGCGTAATGGAATGTAGGGATGATTAGGATAAGGAATGGAGCGTTCGTAACATCGCGTTTCCGTTCGCGTTTACATATGAGGGTGAGGGCGACGAACAAATCACGAATGGGAACCCCAACGCAACACATGCAATTGGTGTCGGCGCTTCTTGTCGTCGTAGTTGTCGAGAACGAGAACGAGAAGGCGCTAGTAACTAGATTGTGTCTTGACGCGTCCAATGGCACGCTCGCATCAGCTTAGTCAGCACAATATGGAGTGTTGGATGTTCGCCCCACGGGAAGACTATTGATGGCATTCGGGGTGTAAGTTTTTGTATCGGGATGTGAGTTTTTTCATGTTCTGATTGCATTCGATGTAAAAGAAATAGGTAATTTGAAGTGGAGATGTGTCTTTACGAGTATTCCCTGTTCAACCTTGCACTTTCAAAAGATATTTTACATTGGTTGCAACCACCTTAACATTTTGTACCTAAGTCTCCATATAAAGTTTTCACGATTCGTGGATCCTGAGCCTCCAGGTGTCGGTGTTCGTCTGGGACACTTCTTTATGCGACGAGGAATCCACGGGCGGAGTTCAAATTTGGCTGGGCATTGCCCATCCCCACGTATAGTGGTCGTCGGAACCCGAGATGATGTGTCGGCTAGTAGGCGAAAATGCGACCGAGGTGACCAAGCTCTTGTGCCCTTTGAGTTCACCAAGACACGAGCCCTTGCCCACGTCCCAGAGTCGGACATGCAATTGCGCGCACCCGATGCAACGTACTTTCCGTTGGGCGACGAGGCAACAGACAGGACAGGTCCTGTATGCCCGGCAAGAGGTTTCCCAAGTGATGATCCCGAGTCAGCATCCCATAAACGAACTGTGCGATCGCCTGAACCCGACACAACAATCCTACTCTCTGGTAAGAATGCCACAGACTCGACCCATTTCGTGTGTCCTTTGCAGGGTTCCCCGATAGGCAACCACGTCTCAGTGCTCCATAATTGAATAGTTCCATCACCTGAGCCTGACGCGATTGTCTTTGCATCTTCCGAGATTGCTACTGAGCGGATCGAAGCATCATCTCCACGAAGAGAGACACCAACTTGTGATCGTGTTTCAATAGACCAGACTTGGATGGAATGATCTTCCAGTGCAAGCACGGCCCATTTTCTCACTGCTAAGAATGCGACCGCTGAGACTGAGGTGGATTGAATATAGAGAGGAGTGCCGACTGGCATACCAGTCAGCACATCCCAGGTCTGGATAGTGCCATTGCGTGATCCCGATATGACCTGCTTGGTATCCTCGAGGAATGTGACCGAAACAATTGGGTTCAACTCCCCAGCTAGGGCACTCTCGAGCTGCGAAGTGAACTTCATGTCCCTTGCAACCGAGCTGACGGAGCCTGTGTGGTCTGCAAGTGGGCTTCCAACCTGCAAGCGGGATGCAAGATCCCAAACTCGTACAGTGTGATCACCTGAGCCTGATACAAGGTGCTTGCCATCGAAGGAAAATGTGACCGAGTTGATCAAACCCTGATGTCCTCGCAGAGGATCACCGAGTTGTGAGCCAGTTTCGGGATTCCCAAACCGGATTGTCCCATCGTAGGAGCCTGATGCAATCAACCTCCCGTTCGGGGACCATGCGACCGACGAGACTGGTTCCGTGTGACCAGTGAATGGACCGCCAACCTGTTGATGTGTCGCCGCATCCCATAGCTGAATGGTATGATCATACGAGCCCGACACTATCCTCGCGCCATCAGGGGAGAAGGTGTTACGATCACTCATTCTTTCCTTCCCTATTACCTTGTACTAAGTCCTACTCGCTGGTTCGAGTCCTGCCTAGGCCTCTCATTTCTTACCTTGCTTTAGTCAGCGATTCGTCATCGCTGACTCGTATGCTTACCGAGCATGACTCATTCCTATTCGTCATGACTTGTTCCTACATATTCTGACTTGTTCTATGCCTGCCCTTAACTCGTTTCTTCACTTATATAAACCCTCGAGTTTCCTCCTGTAACCCTAACTTAGACCTACACAATCTAGCTTGGTCATTCCTCGCTTCCTTTGAACCCTCTGAGAGTCACCGTCCCACTCTTGAACGGACGCTAGGCCTTAACGTGGACATCCCATCGTTAGGCTACCTTGAAACCCTTGTCCTTGACTAGGCTTTTGCGTCTACGCTTTGACCTACCCGGTACAAGCGTAACAAAAGGTCTAAGTTACCCCTGAAGGCTACCTTCGCTGTAGACCTCCACCATTTCCCAACGACCTCGCCTCGACACCTCTCGCTGGGGCCCCCCACGAGAGACCGCTAATCCACAGAACCCCGAATCTTCTGACTCGGGCTCACCTGAAGAGGAAGATCCCTCTAACCCCTACGACACCTCGGATCTTTACGACGAACCAATCACCACCCAAGAGGAACAAGAAGAAACCCTTCACCTCTCCCACAAATTTTCCTCAGCTGTAACCATCCCAAGGTCACCAACACCACCGTCACCGACCCCAATATCCCGAAGAGCTCCACAGTTCCCTGTCGCCTGCTCCCCCACGAACCCCAGCTTTCCCTACTCCTTCCCTTCCCGCGCCCGCATTTGCACCTGGAGCATATCAGGTACCCCCTACTAGTACCTTTGTAAAACCCATGTCGTCCTCCAAACCCACCGAACTCCGCATCGGAGCCCCAGACGCCTTTGATGGCTCCTTTGAAAAGAGCACTGCTTGGATGAATTCCATTCAATTCTATCTCACTGTCAATGGTGACGTATACAACACCGACCCCAAGAAGATCGCCTTTGCGCTATCTTACATGTCCAAAGGATCAGCAGCCACTTGGGCTGCCACCTTCCGCCGCAAGGCCATCACCGGTGCCACAGTCACAATGGGAACCTGGGCTCAGTTTATCACTGATTTCGAAACCGCATTCAAACACCATGACACCGTAGGAAACGCCGTCGCCTGGCTCTCCACCAAACGAATGAAACCTCTCAAGAATGGAGAGTATTCTCCCTCCCTCCCAGAATTCATTTCGAGTGTCCAGAATCAAGTCGCCTTATCAGGCATCACCGATAGCAATGTCCTAATCGGATACTTTTCCGCAGGCATACCCGTCTCCCTCATGAGACGAGTCAACAGCATGGACACTGTCCCTACCACAATTGAGGATTGGTACAAACGCACTACCCAATTCTAGACCCAATGGGAACACGCCAATGAAATCGCGAATCGCAATCGCAACCCTGCCAAGCCATTCCGTCCGTTCTCCTCCACCAACCACTCTACCCCTGCCAGGGACCCCAATGCCATGGACGTCGACGTCATCCGTATCTCCAAACTCACTCCTGAAGAGCGGAAACGCTGCCAGGAGAAAGGGCTCTGCTTCCGCTGCAGGAAAGCTGGACATCGGTCCAACGCCTGCCCAGAGTTCTCCTCGAACCAGAAAACCCCGAAGAAGGTTCAGAAGGTTGAGGAAGAAATTCCCTCGCTGATCGAGATAGATGATGAGGATGAAACCACCGTTCGTAAAGTAGCCTTTGTCACAAAGGGTTTTTAGACTGGGAAGCTCTGCCGACGCAAGCTTCCCCAATCACGTGTGCACCTGTACTTGTAAAGTCGCGAAAGCGCTCTATGCAAATTCCCATACAGATTATTGTTCCCTCGCACACGATGAAAACCGTCGAAACCCACGCCCTCATTGATAGCGGCGCAGACATCTCCTGTATCGACTGGGGCTTTATACGAAGAAATCGAATCCCCACTACTCGACTTGAAACCCCTATTCGAGTCCGAAACGTCGACCAGACTGCAAACAAAAGCGGGATGATACTCTTTACCACCACTCTCTCCCTTGACATCGAAGGAATCGCACAAGAAGTAATCTTCCACGTCATGAATTGCGGAAACGAGAACGTCATCCTAGGACTCCCATGGCTTGAAAAAGCTAATCCAACCATCGATTGGCGCCGACGTACCCTGTCGCTGTCGGAGTCCATCGACGAGTCAAAGAAGTTGTATACCATACATGCTGCAGCCTGTAAACCCAACGACCAACTCTTCACTCGACCTACCCCTCCTCCTCGACACTCTTATGTAACCCCGGAAGTCGATCAACAACTCTATGACTACCTGGACTCCGAAACTGAATCCACCTTTCTTAACCGCGCTTACGAAAACCATACCCTAAACCGCATTATTCGTTGCGGGTCACGCTTTGTCCCCAATCATGTTGTCGCTCGCCTTACCCAAGCTACTGAACTCGCAATCGCAGCCGAACTGGCTAAACCCAAACCTATCCTCCCAAAAGAATATGCCAGATATGCCTCGGTTTTCGATGAACCCTCAGCTGGTCACCTTCCTCCATCTCGGGTTTATGACCACGAGATTAACCTGAAGGAATCCTTCGCCCCTACAATTGGAAAACTTTATCCGCTATCTCCGGATGAAAAGAAAGCCACAGAAGACTTCCTCGAAGAGAACCTGCGTACGGGAAAGATACGTCCTTCCAATTCCCCCCAGGCATCCCCCTTCTTCTTCGTCAAGAAGAAAGATGGAAAACTCCGCCCTTGCCAAGACTATCGATATCTCAATGAACATACTACCCGAGACGCGTACCCACTTCCCCTCATCGGGGATCTCGTCGACAAATTGAAAGACGCCAAAGTCTTTACCAAGTTTGATGTGCGATGGGGTTACAACAATGTCCGCATCAAAGACGGACACCAGTGGAAAGCCGCTTTCCTCACCCACAAAGGCCTCTTTGAACCGACTGTGATGTTCTTCGGACTGAACAACTCCCCAGCCACCTTCCAGCGCTTCATGAACGACTCTTTTCGAGACATGATAGCTGAAGGGTGGCTTGTCATCTATATGGACGACCTTCTCATCTTTTCTCCCGACGATGCTACTCACACCGCTCGCACACAACGAGTCCTCGAACGGATGCAAGAGCTAGATCTCCATCTTCGTTTAGAGAAATGCAACTTCGCCGTAAACGAAGTAGAATATCTTGGCATGATTGTCTGCCCCGGAGAGCTTGCCATGGATCCCGTCAAACTCGACGGCATCTCTCAATGGCCCATTCCCACTACCGTCAAAGAAGTTCGCTCATTCCTTGGCTTTGCCAACTTCTATCGACGCTTTATCCCAAATTACTCCTTAGTCGCCCGCCCTTTCAAGTTGATCGATCTGACCAAAAAGGATCATCGATGGGACTGGAACAATGCCTGCCAAGATGCCTTTGCCCGTCTAAAACAGATGTTCCTGGCGAAACCCGTCTTACGCTTCCCAGACCTTTCCAAACCCTTCGCCATCGCAACCGACGCCTCTAAATTTGCCTCTGGAGGTATACTCCTCCAAACTGACGCCAACGGCGATTGGCACCCCTGTTCCTACCTCTCCCAATCCTTTGGTGACGCTGAACGGAACTACGATATCTATGATCGTGAACTCCTCGCCGTGATCCGTGCACTCAAAACCTGGCGACATTATCTCCACAGCTCTCCCTTCCCTGTCCAAGTCTTCACTGATCACAAAAACCTGACCTACTTCCGCCAACCCCAGAATCTAAACCGTCAGCAAGCCCGCTGGCTCCTCGATCTTGCTGACTTTGACCTGAAAATGATTCATGTTCCTGGCTCATCCCTCGCCGGTCCCGATGCCTTATCTAGGCGTGCTGATCACTTTCCCATCAACGCCGATGACA
>JBBPTG010000421.1:0-14789 GCA_038093975.1 Chalciporus piperatus | reverse complement strand
AGTCACACAAGTCACACAAGTCACTCCAGTAATCCAGTCACCTCAGTAATCCAGTCACTCCAGTAATTCAGTCACCCTGTGGTCCAGTAATCCAGTCACTTCAGTCACACCAGTCATACCAGTTATCCAATTACCCAGCCCTCAGCTCACCCAATCGCTCCAGTACTACTCAGTCATCTAATAGAGTCATTCTAATTAGTGACATTTTATAATCATTCATAGGATGGATTATAGCTAAAGTCCACAAAAATGTGTACTAAAAGTGTAGTTAACAATGTGGGAAAGGGTATTAGGATTGAGTGTAGTAAAAGTGTAGTTACAAGTGTGGGAAAGTATAGCTAGATTGAGTGAGCAAAGTGTACAAAAAAGCGTAGTAAAAGTGTAGTCAAGAGTGTGGGAAAGTGTAGCTAGATTGAGTGTAGCAAAAGTGTACAAAAAAGCGTAGTAAAAGTGTAGTGAAATGTGTGGGAAAGTGTGTAGTGATAGAGTGTAGCTAAAGTGGACAAAAAAGTGTACTAAAAGTGTAGTTACAAGTGTAGTGATTGAGTGTAGCAAAGTGTAACAAAAAAGCGTAGTAAAACTTGAATCAAATGTGTAGGAAAGTGTAGCTAGATTGAGTGTAACAAAAGTGTACAAAAAAGCGTAGTAAATGTGTAGTTACAAGTGTGGGAAAGTGTATTAGGTTAGAGTGTAGCAAAGTGTACAAAAAAGCGCAGTAAGTGTGTAGTTACAAGTGTAGCAAAGTATGTGGAGATCAAACCTATTGAAAGTGTACAAAAAAGCATACACAAGTGTACAAAAAATATGGTAGCTATCTAGTGTAGGAGATCCTAATAAAGTGTAGCCACATTTCCCTAATGCTCGGACTTGACACAAAATCCGCGCGAAAAAGTCACGTGACCATGTTGAATTTGCCGTGCCACCTCTTCGACTCTCTCTCACCACTACACCACACCTCAACAACAACAAAACGGCCGGCGAGGGCTCAAAAGCCCCGCCGGCATCGCCAGGTGAGTGAAAACTCGCTCACCACCATATCCGCTCACCTCGCAAACAGCCTGCTGCCACCTACCACCTCACTCTCGACACGAAAACGACGAAAACGCCAAAACGCGGCCGGCGTGGGCTCAACAGCCCCGCCGGCTTCACGAGGTGAGTGATAAGCCACCTGCTCACCCCGCAAACAGCCGCTTGCACTGCTCGGCCCACTACCACCTACCACACCACTCTCGACACGAAAACGACGAAAACGCGAAAACGCGGCCGGCGTGGGCTCAACAGCCCCGCCGGCTTCACGAGGTGAGTGAGAACTCGCTCACCACCACATCCGCTCACCCCGCAAACAGCCGCTCGCACTGCGCGGCCCACTACCACCTACCACACCACTCCCGACACGAAAACGACGAAAACGCGAAAACGCGGCCGGCGTGGGCTCAACAGCCCCGCCGGCTTCACGAGGTGAGTGATAAGCCACCTGCTCACCCCACAAACAGCTGCTCGCACTGCTCGGCCCGCTACCACCACTTCTCACCACCTCAAGCTCAAACAACGAAGCCGGCGCGGGCTCAACAGCCCCGCTGGCTTCAAAGGTTCGTGTTTATTTGTTGACTAACACACCTACTCACCTCGTACATAGCTGCTCGTGTTGCATGGCACTTCATTAACTTGTAACTATTGTACCACAATACATGTAATAGTTAGACATAATATATTTCGCATTTTCTGAACTGTCATAAGGTGTGAATTAATCATAAGATATAGTGAACTAGTAATTGGGACTGGGTGACTGGATTACTGGGTGACTGGATTACTGAGGTGACTGGGTGACTGGATTACTGGGTTACTGAGGTGACTGGGAGTGACTGGTGACTGGGTTACTGGTGTCACTTGTGTGACTGGAGTGACTGGAGTGACTAGATTACTGGATCACTGAGTGACTGGATTACTGAGACTACTGGATTACTGGACCACTGAGTGACTAGATTACTGGAATACTGGAATACTGAATGGCTGGAGTAATGAGACAACTGGATTGCTGGATAACTAGGGCACTGGGCTACTAGGCTGCTGAGATGACTACATGACTGGGACACTGGGCTACTAGGCTACTGAGATAACTGGATGACTGGAACACTGGGCTACTGAGCTACTGAGACTACTGAAGTGACTGGGCTAATGAACCAATGAGATTACTGAAATGACTGGCTGACTGGATGACTGGGCAACTGAGCAACTGGCGTACTGGTTTAACTGATCCAGTCATTCCAGTAACTTCAGACTTTTTGCAGTGTTGCTGATGTAAAACTAGATTTTTATTTCAGATCTCCTGAGATCCTTCAAGGGTTTCTCCTGATAACGAAGCAGGGGCGTCTCTTTGATAAGGTGGCGGTGGAATGCTTCTTCTGATGGAATGAGGTGCGGGATAATAAAGTTGCACTCCCGGTGCGTTTGTCTCTCTTAGTCCTCCTTCGTCTTCACTATCAGACTCTACTAATCCTGGTACCGATTCTTCGTCTTCTTCTAACTCTGCTTGTGATACAACAGGGGAAGGGGGAGGAGTAGGTAGTGCTACTGGGCGATTCCTGTGAGATACGAGGATGTATGCGAAATCAAAGGTAACGCGAAGGTCGTCTGAGAGAAGTGCGTGGCCGAAGATAAGGTACGAAAGTAGGAGGGAGACCAGTAAGCTGCGCTGCACGAATTCTCCTAAGTGGAATAAGAGGCTTAGAGCTACGAGTGCGGCGAGTAGGACGCGGGGTTGGTATCCTCGTCTTAATACGAATATCGGCGTCCTCTGGGATACCTCTAAGTACCCTGTCGCTTCGTCGGCGTTGACGTACCCGATCGTCAATGTTCTCTCGAATCGATTTCTCACCTGCCGGGGATATAAGCGTACGATAGAGAGCGCGACGGAAACTTTCCGTACGACCAGAGACTCCAATGGGAAATTGGTGTTGAAGAGCAAGAAGATCCTCGTCGACGGTAGTCCAATCGACGGGCTCAGCGAGTGGGGTTGGGGCTCTGGGGATGGAGGAGGCACGGTAGTATAATTCTTCAACGCCGAAGGCGTCGGCTAGTATCTGCTGGGGGTTGGGCGGCAACGGTGCCCGAATAGCCTCGATGGGAGGGAGCGACGGAAGTCGACGAGTGCCGATCTGGAGATTGGCGGGATGATGAGGTAACCGAAGGGTACCGAGAGGGTGAATGTAAACCTCAGAAGGTAGATGATATGGATACGAGGGAATTACCGGAGGTTCTAGCCAATCAACGTAAAGATCCGAGTAGTCAGGCTCTGGGACTATCGGCGCTGAATACTTCTCAATGAGCTCTCTCTCTCTCTCAGCGTGTAACGCCTGAGTACGAGCGTAGTCTTCCTGAACACGAGCGTTCTCTCGCTCGAGGTCGTCGATGATGCTGGTGAAGCCGGGGAAGACCTCTGCAGCTCGTTCGAGGTTTCTGATGACGCTGGTGAAGTCGAGGTTGTTCTCGACGGCGGGGAGATCAAGTATACCGTTCCACTGGATGGAAGGTACAGGGGACGCGGCGCGCTGAGATGCGGCGGGGTTGCTCGACACTTATTCAAAAACAAGGTCAGCTATGACAAGGCGCGAACAAGCAGCGCGGTACCCACTAGTGATCAACGATGGAGTGGCGTACAAGACACGTGTGGTAGCGACGAGACGCTAAGACAAAAGAAAATATCAGTCTTGTTCTAATGAAACGACTCAACTCAACTAAGAGCCAAGACTCACACTAGACAATAGCGAGCCGATGAACTTGGCTGAGGTTCGATGAGGAAACTCCAGGAGAACAAGACTGGGGAGTCCAGTGCTTGTCGACCCGGGTTTATATACTATTGTCAATGTTTGTACATGTTGTGGCTAAACCTTATCGTAGGTGACTGGGTATGACTCATACTGACTACTAGCCAATGGCGTAACTAGCTCTACTGCGGAATGAGTAAGCGTGAGTCATATGATGAGTAATGCTGACTGATGCTGACGAGTGAGCGGTGAGTCATCAGTTAGTAAGCGAAGGTCTAGACCTAGCTTATGTAAGTAAGTCACGTGATGCGATAAGATAAGATAACGAAAGAGAAAGTGAAACGACTAAGTCCAAGAAACGAAGAGAAACCTAGTAAGCGAAATGGAATGTAGGGATGATTAGGATAAGGAATGGAGCGTTCGTAACAATGTGCCTTTCAAATTTGGAGTCACACTCTGTCAGATTTGAAGTCACACTCTGTCAGATGGTGCAATATCTGAACATCTATATAATGTGCTATTGGCCCCATTCGTGTGTCGCACGATGTCGCCCAATGATTTTTGGGCGGACAATGAAATTGACACAGTACATCATATTAGGGACTATACGGGCACATTCAATTCTCACTGGGAGTGACTGGTGACTGGGTTACTGGTGTGACTTGTGTGACTGGAGTGACTGGAGTGACTAGATTACTGGATTACTGAGTGACTGGATTACTGAAATGACTGGATGACTGAATGGCTGGATGACTGGACTACTGAGACTACTGGATTACTGGACCACTGAGTGACTAGATGACTGGAATACTGGAATACTGGATGGCTGGAGTAATGAGACAACTGGATTGCTGGATGACTAGGGCACTGTGCTACTAGGCTGCTGAGATGACTACATGACTGGGAAACTGGGCTACTAGGCTACTGAGATAACTGGATGACTGGAACACTGGGCTACTGAGCTACTGAGACTACTGAAGTGACTGGGCTAATGAACCAATGAGATTACTGAAATGACTGGCTGACTGGATGACTGGGCAACTGAGCAACTGGCCTACTGGTTTAACTGATCCAGTCATTCCAGTAACTTCAGACTTTTTGCAGTGTTGCTGATGCCCCCATTCACGTTCCTCGCTCGACCAAGCCTGGCGCTTCTATCTCGTAGCCTTTCTCTACCATCAAATGGGTGTACCATTCACCGAGGCGAAATTCCGCGCTAGCGAGTAGGTGCGTATCCACCAAATAGTCCCAGTCCTCTTCAGGGCCATCTCTCCCTCCTGTCCTACCCCTCCTAACGTCGTAAATGACGTGTTGGGTATCAGATACGCGGTATAGCAACCAGCGATCTCATCGATACTCCCGCGGATCTGAAGGATTGTCGCCGGGATACGGTGCCCCGGCGGTCAAGACCTCCTCAGCTCGCCTAGCCAAGGGATCGCCCATGCGGTTCACTGGTATGTATCCTCCAGATTGGGGTTCCGTTCTTTCCACTCCGATTTGCATCGCGCCCAAGCTGATCTCATCAACGCGCTCGACAGCGTCGACCAACTGTTCTGCTTGCGAAACGCTAGCCAAGTCAATACTGAAGCTGTTAACGCCTGGCAGCGAGGAGCGATTACCTCCTGTTACCACCCTGCCATCAGGGCACTGGTTACTCGTATGTCCATTCCCTGCACATTTATAACAGAGTCCTTTCTCTGCACAACGCTTAAACTCGTCTTCCGTTAGATTAAAGCGCTCGCTAATCGAACGGCCAGGCCTCGCTCTCCGATTGTTATAGTATTTAAAAACTTTTCAAACTTTTGCCTACAACGGTATTCGAACTCTGGACTTTGTCTACAACTTAGGGGTCAAGCCAGATTCATCTTAATCCGCTCCGGTAGTCCCTGTAGCATTACGTAAACTATTACATAATCAGGTCACATGACAAAGGTCCAGACTTAGATGAGTCAGCAATGATGTCATGGCCTAGATCCTAATCCGTGCCTGATACCTTTTCTTATCATCGTTCCATTTACCTTATTTATCTTTCCCTTTGTGATTTCCTTATTCGGCTGTTGGTCTGTGCGCACTTCTCAATAGTATATAAGTAGCCCTGTACTTATCACAGACCCCAGTCTAATCCATTTGTGACTTCACCGTCATTAAGCTTTAGTACTCAGCATATCCTTCGCATAGGCTTAGTGTTGCCTAAAGTCCCCGCTGTGTTGTGAGAGATCATAACACCGATCAGTGTTAGGGGCTCCTCCCCGTCCACTCGGTCCACGACCTCTCCGGTCGCTAAAGCGCCCTGCCCCGGCAGCGGTCTGACCCGCTCCGTTCTGAGCCACGAAGGTATCGTGTCGAGCCTTCTGGCCAGGTTCCCCTCCTGTTCCAGCGGCTTTTGCCCCTCCCTCGTGAGTGTTGGGTCTAGACAACACGCGACGCTGCACATCCATGTTCATCTCATCGTCGTTTAGCTCGAGTACTCCCCAGTTTCGGGGATCCACACCCTTTCCTTTGGAAGGACCAGGTTCATTGTCCTCTGCCTCGTTTCTGGGCAGGTTCATCGAGACCCTACGGTTGCGGCGCTTAATTGTAGCACGCTGGTCATCGGTAAGGCTTTTCTTGACCTCTTGGAGCATTTTCTCAATCTCACTCTCATGCTCTCGCTCATCCCGAGCGGAGTCCATCAGGAAAAACCTCTCCCTGAAAATTCTCATAATTTTCAGAAAAAGTACATATTTGTCAACAATTTCACAGAATTTCTTATATTCTTCAGATTTGTTGATATTTGTGATAAATACTTGACCCTCTCATCATGTGTATTAGATGATATTTCTTAGATTTCACAATAATCATGGTAATTAGTGACATTTTATGATAATTCATAGAAAAGTGTTTAAAAAAGAAGTGTAGTCAAAAGTGTACTAGTAGGAAAGTGTATTAGCATTGAGTGTAGCAAAAGTGTACAAAAAAGCGTAGTAAAAGTGTAGTCCAAAGTGTGGGAAAGTGTGTTGTGTGAGTGTAGCAAAAGTGTACCAAAAAGCGTAGTAAAAGTGTAGTCCAAAGTGTGGGAAAATGTGTAGTGATTGAGTGTAGCAAAAGTGTACAAAAAAGCGTACTAAATGTAGTCAAAAGTGTAGCAAAGTGTAACTAGGTTAAGTGTATCTAAAGTGTACAAAAAAGCGTAGTAAAAGTGTAGTTAAAAGTGTGGCAGTGTAACTAGGATTGAGTGTAGCTAAAGTGTACAAAAAAGCGTAGTAAAAGTGTAGTCCAGAGTGTGGGAAAGTGTAGTATAAATGAGTGTAGCTAAAGTGTACAAAAAAGCGTACTAAAACTGTACTCAAAGTGTAGCAAAGTGTGTACTGATTGAGTGTACTAGAATGTATCAAAAAAGCATACTAAAACTGTAGTTAAAAGTATAGGAAAGTGTAGGATAAATGAATGTAGCTAAGGTGTACAAAAAAGCGTAGATAAGTGTATCCTAATTGTTATAGTATTTAAAAACTTTTCAAACTTTTGCCTACAACAGTATTCGAACTCTGGACTTTGTCTACAACTTAGGGGTCAAGCCGGATTCATCTTAAATCCGCTCCGGTAGTCCCTGTAGCATTACGTAAACTATTACATAATCAGGTCACGTGACAAAGGTCCAGACTTAGATGAGTCAGCAATGATGTCATGGCCTAGACCCTAATCCGTGCCTGGTATCTTTTCTTATCGTTGTCCCTTTACCTTATCTATCTTTCCCTTTATGATTTCCTTATTCGGCTGTTGGTCTGTGCGCACTTCTCAATAGTATATAAGTAGCCCTGTACTTATCACAGACCCCAGTCTAATCCATTTGTTGCTTCACCACAATTAAGCTTTAGTACTCAGCATATTCCTTCGCAAGGCTTAGTGTTGCCTTAAGTCCCCGCTGTGTTGTGACTCAGTCATAACACTAATCTTCCTAATGCTTGGACTTGACAAAAATCCGCGGGCGAGCAGGTCACGTGACCGTGTTGAACTCGCCGCGTCAGCATTTTCGAGTCTCTCAACCACTGCAATTACTACTACCACGACCCACCTCAACCTGCACGAAAACACAGCCGGCGAGGGCTCAACAGCCCCACCGGCACTTGAAGGTGAGTATTTACTCACTCGCTCACCAGCCGCACGGGCTCTTTGCCCCACCACCACCCCCCATTTCAAAACTCGACACGAAAAAACGGCCGGCGTGGGCTCAACAGCTGGGCCGCCAGCATCGCGAGGTGAGTGACAACTCCCCCACCACCATATCTGCTCACCTCCTTCGAAGCCGCTTGGCCGTTGCCTCACCACAACCTCCCACTTCCAACTCGACACCAAAAACGCGGCCGGTGTGGGCTCAACAGCCCCGCCGCCGCTCGAAGGTGAGTTCAATCTCACCATCCACTACATCCACTCACCTCGTACCCAGTCACTCGGGCTGTTTGCCCCACCACGACCTCCCACCTCCACCACGACCTCCTACTTCCACCTCGGTACCAAAAACATGGCCGGCGTGGGCTCGACAGCCCTGCCGGCATCACGAGGTGAATGACAACTCCCCCACCACCTCATCCTCTCACCTCGCTCACAGCCGCACGGGCTCTTTGCCCCACCACCACCTCCCACCTCAAAACTCGACATGAAAAAACTGCCGGCGTGGGCTCGACAGCCCTGCCGACATCAGAGGTAAATTTTTCCTCAGCCACCTACTCAACTGCTCACCTCAACTCGCTTGTGTATGCCACCACCCTCCTTCATCATCACCACCTCCAGCTCGCTCATGTATGCCCCCACCCTGACCCTCCATCTCATCATCATCATCATCTCTTACTAACATCAGCATCCATAGTTTTCCCTAACCCATCATCATTGTAGTGATATATTAGTACATGAGATGTAGTAGATACAGCTGCAATATATGTTTATTTATCCTTCTCTCCTCTTGACTGGTGTGAAGTGCAACTGAAAGAAGAGTAGTGAATGGCTGCAGAATTCATAATTAGCTGGCAATATCCATAAATTTTCTTAATAATTGGCTGGTAATATGGATTATTCTCAAGAATTCTTGAAATGATTTGGGGGGGCCAGGATATCAACATAAAATGCAAGAAATGTTGTATTTCTACAAAATATCAGATTTTTGTTGCTTTTTCTTGATAATATCAACAATTTCATACAATTATCAGGGGGAGGTTTTTCCTGATGCAGTCTTCAATACCATTCCGATTGGACCACAGATTCAAGCTCTATACCGTCATCCTGAAACTGCTCGAAAGATGCGATATAGGGATGAACGAACCACAGAAATTCTTCAGGAGCTCGAGGAAAGGGATGGACTCGTTGAGCAATACAACGGCATTTTGACTGGAAGCGCATATCTTGATGCATTCCGAGATGGCACGATCACGAAGGACGACACTCTTCTTATCTTCTCGATCGATGGAGCCCAACTTTACGAAAGCAAACAATCAGACTGCTGGATCTACATATGGATCATTCTCAAACACGCCCCAGACGAGCGCTACAAGAAGAAGAATGTCCTACCTGGCGCGATCATTCCTGGTCCGAACAAACCCAAATACATTCAGTCCTTTCTGTACCCTGGGTTCCATCATCTTTCAGCGCTCCAACGTGAAGGTCTCACAATCTGGAACGCAGCCGATAACGCGACATTTGTCTCACATCCATTCCTTTTCTTGGGTTGTGGTGACGGACCAGGCCTATTGTGTCTGAGTAACCTCGTTGGTCACTCTGGAAAAGTGGGTTGCAGGATGTATTGCTCCCTCACTGGACGGCGAAAACCTGGTGGATCACAATACTATCCTGTCCTTCTCTTGCCCGACGATTACGATGTTCCAGGATGCATGCATGACAACATCAGTCCATACGAAATTTTCCTCGGGACTTCACGCGAATATGCCACGAACCTCAAGTTTCTAATGTCCTCAGAAAATCGAGCTCAATTCGAGAGACGGCGACTCGAGACTGGAATCGTTGGCCCAAGCATCCTTCTTGGACTGCAGCAGCAGTCAATCCTCGGCATTCCTGAGTGCTTCTCATCCGAGATCATGCACTATGCGGGTGCAAATATGGCCTCTCTCTTCATCGAGCTTTGGCGCGGGACAATCAAATGCGAAGACACGGACGACCGAAATACATGGGATTGGCGAGTTCTCGTCGGCCAACAGTGGAAAGACCATGGAAAGGCTGTTGAAGATTGTAAACCATATCTCCCCGGATGTTTTGATGTCACACCACGAAATCCTGTCGAAAAGATGAACTCGTTCTACAAGGCCCGCGAGTTCATTACTTGGTTATACCATCTCTGCCCCGCCCTTCTTTACAATGTCCTATCCGACCTCTATTGGCGAAATTTCTGCAAATTCGTCGCCGGACTTCGAATTATGTCACAATACGATATCACACCATCTGAAGCAGAAAAAGCTTGCGAGTTATTTGGAGAATGGGAACAAGATTTCGAAGAGCTCTACTACCAACGTCGCATTGATCGTATTCACTTCGTCCGTCCTTGCGTTCATCTCTCCAATCATCTCGCATTCGAAACAACTCGTGTTGGTGCACCAATCTGCTCGTCTCAGTGGACCATGGAGCGCACTATTGGCAATCTGGGTCAAGAGATTCGTCAGCCCTCCGATCCATTCTCAAATCTCGCACAACAAGGTATCCGACGTTGTCAAGTCAACGCCCTCAAAGCTCTCTATCCCCAGTTTGACCCTCCTTCAAATTCTGCTCCCCGTGGCTCAGAGGATCTTGGAGATGGATATATACTGAAGCCCAAGCGAGACCGTCATCCAATTTTACCGTCTGCTCGCGAACGTGAGGCTATGGCGAGTTTTCTTGACAGGCCCACTCCCTTGCAGTTTTTCCGATGGGGTCGTCTTCAGCTTCCTAATGGGCAAACTGCGAGATCAGCTTGGATTGAAAATAACAGGTCTGAAAACAACCTTCGAGTATCTCGGAATGTCAAGGTAATTTTTTCGCTTAATATCGTCATTTTGACTACATATGCAGAAAGATCAAGTCCGGTAATACATACCGCTTCGCTGAAGTACAATACTTCACACAGCTCGCAGTCCAATCTGAAAACGGCGATGAAGATTGGCTATTTGTCGATGTCGCTTGTGTTTATCTATATGGGGAATTCGACGCCGAGCTCGCGATGCTGTCACACAGCACAGTCAAAAGTTGCAAGTTCCTTGGCGAAGCAACTCTCGCGTATATTCCCATCAAAGCCATTATCTCTGTCGTCGGGATGATACCGCATAAGGTGCAGTTGCCATCCGAAGTCACCGAGGGGGAGCGTCTTTTTGTGGTTGATATGACTGGGATAGATATTACAATCATAGAGCCTGACGTGAATGATCACGATGATGAATAATGTATACATCGGCTCACCAATTTCCAAGTCAGGATGTGTTCGTTGGTACTAAGGGATTTGAGATTGGGACATAGTCGCGCGTTCTTCATCGCATACATCTTGAACTCATACTTCCACAATGTCGTTTCATTCGTTCAATAACTCTAACATAACATTACCAACATTTCCTGGGACGGATTCCATTTTTACAGATCATTTTGATACCCATGGGGGTTCTGCCATGCTCCAAAATACCTCAATTCTACCCGAGACGTCGTTCACGCAGAATCAAACTGGTACCCACATTCATTTTGACCCTCCTAGGCCAACTGGATTGAATCAGCAGACGTTTATTCAACACCAGGTGAGCGCTTGAGCCACCACTACTGCCCTTACTCTCGTTCTTTGAGTATGGTCTACACTAATCAGCAGTATGAGCAACAGATCCAAGCATTACAAGCTGAAAACGCACAACTGCGAGCCGATATCATTGTACTTCGGGTATCTGAGAATAGCTACAAGTATGTTCTGACGTTTTCACACGCATACATTCAGGTACTGATATCCTGGTTTTCAGAGATGCGTTCAAACAACTCACGGGCGCACTTCGCCTTGACTCCGATGACCTGAATGCTACTCCCAGCGGCCCGATCATCGTTGCCCAGTCCAATCAATCAGTTTCACAGCGTCTTGCCCCAATCGAAGCTGCTCCATCAGGAAAAACCCTGTATGTCATAGCCAGTCATTTGTAGTCATATGTGCACCTATGACTTATTTGTGCACTTTTGTAAACAAATGGAACAATTTATGTACATATGGATCTTTTTTGAATCGACATTGTAGCATCTACAACTACTAGTACAACGTCTGATAGGAATACTTACTAGACCAATTATTCAAAAGGAAGGTAGAACAAGTGTCTAAAACAATATCACCAGTCCAATCGGCAGAACGCTCATCATCAGTAACATGCGGAATTAGTTGACAACTCTGCCTAATGGTTTTGAGAGGGATAATGTCACCGGGAATGGTAGGAGCCAAGTTTGAGATATTTGGAGGAAGAGAAGGTTTAGTAACTCTATACATGTTGTGGAACTTGCCTGGTGACGCCGAATGCTTATACCACTCTACGTATGCTAATGGTTCTTTTGGCCAGGTATCAGGCGCCTGAGTCAAAAGAGAAAGGGAGGAGGGAAGTTTGAAAATAACTCGCAAACGTCCTATTCGCATTCCTTTGAAAGCAAGATGTCAGATTGTTGGGTACAAATTCAAAACAGATACTATACTTACCTTGCAAACCTGTAGTCTCTGCATCGCTGGTATAAGCCACGACAACGGTATCAAACCTGCCTGGCTTGGCTTTGATGGAATCTATCCCCTCTGTACCATCAACGTCGTTACCGAGTACGTCGAGAGCGAACTTGCAGGTATGCCAAATGTCCAGTTTGTCGAATGGAAGATGGGCAAATGGAATGTTGCGGCGGGGAAGAGCTTCATCAGCGGGTAGAAGGGAGTTGAGATAGGTTCGAAGATGATGAGGGAATGAGGGAGCGTGATGGTTCTTTTGGATGCTATTGATAGTTTGGCCTGGGACGGCTGGCTGACGAGCGATCACCACGCCAGCTCCAGAAGTTTTTGGATTGAGTGGTTCCTCCCGATCATCCTGAAGGTCGTCTTGAGTCCTGTATTCGACGTAGCCCTGGAAAAGACTGATTTTCTCTTGTCGCTCCAGCCACCGGGTCATTTGTGGAACTTCATTTCTGAAGTTGGAGGCTCGCCAGCCTTCCTTGGCCATGTCTATATGGAAGCGCTCGAAAGCTTCCGTGTTGTAGTTGTCCGTGGTTCCGAAGTATCGAATAGAGTCGGCGTAATGCACGGGGGAGTGGAACTTGGGGATATTGAAATGTTCTCGGATGCCCAGCCCATTTTCCCCAGCGAGGAAAATCTCTTTATTCTCGTGGAAGAGACTGAGCGATTCCTCCATCCATTGGAGGGAATCATCGTCGTGGGTGGGGTATTGGGCTATGTATATGAAGTCGAGGAGGGCGCGGTAGGAGGTGATGACCTGGGAGGGGACTTTACCGACCAGGACGCCCAAGAGAATGCGGGCCATGTCCTTTCTTTCTTTGCCAGCGATTTGAGACAGTTTGGACCACCCATTGGTAAAGTGACGAACGCCGAAACAAGGAGGGAGAGTGCGGATTCGAGAATCGAGCTCCTTGGTGTCCATGAGACTGGTGCACCAGGAGGTGAGGTACTTGACGATCCCATGGTATAGTTGGTGGAGAACGTCGGGCGTGATGGAAAGATGAATGTCGCAGAGAGGGAATCCGTCCCAGAAAGGTCGACTGACCCCACCAGACAGCAGCGCAGCTTTGCAAAGGTCCAGGTAATTGGAATTGGACGTGGCCTGTGCCATGGCGTTCCTTATGGTATCGGCAGTAGATTTCTGAGTGCGAGGTGGTCCAGGAACTCTCTCTTCCAGCTCATCCTCTGTGACGAGACACTTGGCGCATGTCCCGTACTTGGCGCAGGTCACCAGACACTGCTCGGGATAGTCGGCGACGTACGCAGCGAGGATTGGATGAACTCGCCTGACTTTCCCATCTCCTCCCGCTATCTCCACTCCTTTCTTCCCTGCCTCTATCAGTGGCTCCAATATCAACCTCATCGACTCATGGAATAGCTGTTGAACGCGCGCCGACTGTTCTTTCTTTGTCAAGTCCTTGCCGACAATCTTGCTGATGGAGAGATAGCCGATGAGGACGCATGCATTTTCACTAGGCTTGCATCGAAGGGCACGAGGAATGTTGCCCAGCGTCAGATACACCGGATATGCCATTTTCCCCCCAGAAAACTGCGTAAGCTGCGTCTTATCGGTTGAGATGATGACGGGGGCAACGCAGGAGTGCTCAGGTAACCGTTTCTGAGACAACTGTCAGTGACGGGGAAAACTGATACGGATTAGACTTACCTGGACTGCTGCCCACCAATCCCCGGTCCACATCTCATGATATATTCTCTTCTTCTTGGACGAGTTGGTGAAAATCTGTTTAGGCCTGTAGACGATGTCCTTCGCATGTGCTGGATTTCCCAATAAAGTCTTGACCGCATCGATGACGTCCCGATAGTGTATCGTGTGTCTGGCCTCAGGATCAGATTGATACCATAGCTCGCGAGTGGTCCATTTGACGCGAGGCGGAATCTCGTCCACTATCTTGTGCAACTTCCTGGTGTTATGGAATGAGAGACCCAGACTTTTCACAACCTATCCGTCTGAGTCAGTTATTGCAATGAACGAGTCCACGATTGAAACGCACCCCTGGAATGGCTAGCAGTCGATCCAATGACTTGTGGCCCACCCCTTCTTGAACTGCCCATCGAGCGATCCTCCAGTCCAGCTCAGAGGCGAATGGTGTAAACTTGGCAGCATCCGAGTCGCCAGGGCCCTCATCCATCAGGGCGTCTCCGTCAGCATCTTCCTTTCCAAACAATTTCCGCCACTTCTCATGCAACGTCTCGTCCATTCGGATCACGGTCCCCGCACGAGGAAATATGTCTTCTTCGAAACGTTCATCTATTTCCTCCGTTTGTCGTTGGTTGGAAGGTCCTGCTTGCGGCTCTGAGTCGCCGTCCAAGTCCAAGGGGACCAA
>JBBPTG010000420.1:0-14822 GCA_038093975.1 Chalciporus piperatus | reverse complement strand
CTGCTAGGTTGTCCTAACAATAATGCTCTAGGCTGAGAGCCCTCTGTGCACCGTCGTTCGATAAACCCATGCAGACATTTCAGAACCAAAGGAGAGCTTACCACCCATACTGTCGCTTTTCGCACTTCTAAGTCTCATGGACCTTCTTTGCTGAAGCTCTACCACCTTTGTCGATCCTCTCGGACGTCCCCTCGGTCTCTGAATAGACATTGTATCAGCGACAACACTATAATTGATGTATCACAAAGTCAGCCGTGATAACCTGGATGTGTGTTTATATTTTATACTCTATGTCTGGCGTGCTCTCTGGATGAACACAATCAGCTTAGCGAATGAGCCTGTTAGAATGCAATTAAAGTGGGTGATCACCTGTAGGGTCCTCCCGGTCTGTTGGAGGATCTGTGGACTCCATGTTGGACTGAATTCCCATATCGGAAGTCTCGATCTATGAATCCATTGTCCAGTTTGCGAACAGTTCATCAAAGTCTGATATGAAGACATTCCCTTCAGGATGAAAGTCGGAAACCCCCCTCGACGGATCGCCGCCCATTGAGCCTGTAACCATGGACTTGATTGGAGATATAGGGGGCTCGGAGGGGGTCGACATTCCGCAGATATGATAGCTTTCATCTGGTCGCTCTGTATGCCTTTGCGGAAGGGCTACAGGGGGCACATCCATCAATAGAGAGGGCCGGGGTGAGAGAGGTGATTGAGGGCTGGGGGGGCAGCATCACCTATGTTTTCGCTTTCTGAGGGAGATGTCCAATCATTGTTTCCATCTTCCCATTCCCCATGTTCTTGCGAGGTCATCCCGTGGATCGATACATCTGATTCAAATGGAGGGCGAATCAAACATATGCATTATGATTACATTATAGGCTGGACAAGGAGAAGCAGTGATGCTATGAACTGGACTCCATCATCCTTGCTAACCTCGCCTGCAAAATGGCCGCACCACCTGAACACATTGAAAGAGATGAATCCTAAGCATTGAGCATTCACGTGCGTCAAAACCTGTATATCTTATGTAGAACACCCAAGACATTGTAGAACATGTCTCGAACACCGTCAAACATGTAGAACATCCCGTTGAACATGTCGAACATCCCGTTGAACATGCATCGAACATCCCGTTGAACATGTCGAACATCCTGTCGAACGTCTTACCCCATCCGTCAAACATGCGTCAAACATGTGAACTGGACGAGGATAGGAAGACCTGGGGTTCTGCAGAGAAGAAACCTTGGTATGCTTGGAAGTTAGAGCAGGCCATGGGGAAGGGCAGCAAGAGCAACAACAGCAAGGCATCCTTCTTTAATCTTAGATGAGTTGGTGGAGGAAGGGAAGAAGCTGAAGCAGGTCACCCTCAGCAACTATAGGGCACTGAGATTCAAATGCTTCTCCAGGGATGTAGGTGATGAGGACCTTGTCAAACCTTGGCAGAACATCGTCGAACATGTAGAACATCCTGTCGAACATGTTGAACATCCCGTTGAACATCTTACCCCATCCGGTTGAACATCCCGTCGAACATGTATCTATCTCATTAGACTGGTGTATACTAATGTAGAACATGCGTCAAAACCTGTATATCTTATGTAGAACACCTAAGACATTGTAGAACATGTCTCGAACACCGTCAAACATGTTGTTACGATCGTCCTGTTCTTTCCTCTTCTTTCCTTGTACTAAGTCCTAGTCGCTGGTTCGAGTCCTGCCTAAGCCTCTTATTTCTTGCTTGCTTTAGTCAGCGGATGTTCTTCGATGTTCTTTCACATTCCATGCTTCGTCATCGCTGACTTGTACACTTACCAAGCATGACTCATTCCTATTCGTCATAGCTTGTTCTTACACATTCCGACCAGTTCCATGCCTGCCCTTAACTCGTTCCTCTACTTATATAAACCCTCGAGTTTTCCCCTGTAACTTTAACTTAGACCTACGCAATCTAGCTTGGTCATTCCTCGCTTCCTGTGAACCCTCTGAGAGTCACCGTCCCACTCTTGAACGGACGCTAGGCCTTAAACGTGGACATCCCATCGTTAGGCTACCTTGAAACCCTTGTCTTTGACTAGGCTTTGCGTCTACGCTTTAACCTACCCGGCACAAGCGTAACACATGTAGAACATCCTGTCGAACACGTCGAACATCCTGTCGAACACGTCGAACATCCTGTCGAACACGTCGAACATCCTGTCGAACACGTCGAACATCCCGTTGAACATCCTACCTCATCCGGTTGAACATCCCGTCGAACATGTATCTATCTCATTAGACTGGTGTATACTAATGTAGAACATGCGTCAAAACCTGTATATCTTATGTAGAACACCTAAGACATTGTAGAACACGTCTCGAACACCGTCAAACATGTAGAACATCCCTTCGAACATGTAGAACATCCTGTCGAACACGTCGAACATCCCGTCGATGTCGAACATCCCGTCGAACATCTTACCCCATCCGTCGAACACGCGTCGAACCCTTACCCCATCCGTCAAACATGTGTCAAACATGTGTCAAAGCGAACCTTAAAGTATCGTGATCTGTCCTGGGGAGATGTTGAGAAGACTCAAGAGGGAGGAGATATGCTGCATGTAATGCACTGTGTTGAAACAGCCCAGGATCCCGTGACTGAAACCCTTTGAATAATTCTGGTTTGCTGTTTTGGTTGAATAGCTGAACCCTTTTACCGTAGTTTCCGGAAGACTTTGCCAATGGACATTTTGCCTGAGATGCTTGGGGACTGAGATGCTGGAGAGGGAGGGGGAGGGGGGAACTGAGGGGGACGGGGAGGGGAACCGAGGAAAAGGGGGAACCCTAAGGGGGGGAAAAGTTTGCCAGCTCAACCTCTCACACAATGACATTGCTCACGACCTTCTCAAAGCACTTTTGTCTCTAGGGCTTGTCAGGCTCGTGGGGGAGGGGGAGAGGGGGGGGGAGGGGGGGGGGGAACCGAGGAAAAGGGGGAACCCTAAGGGGGGGTTAGGGGGGACTTTCTCACGAAAGGGACTTTACGCTGAAGAAGAGTTAACACCGGGTAACAGTGTTGAGACTTACTTGTCTCAACCTGGTCCTGTTTCGTTATAATAACTCATCAGACCCGATGGTAAATTTGAACAACCGTTACACTCACAGCTTAAATAGACAATGAGTGGCTGGTGGGAATAAAACGGCGAATTAGTAGCTCCGAGGGAGTGGGAGAGACACGTCACATAGAGTTCTGCTGCGGCGCAGTTTGCCCCTGCTGCGGTCCTGTTTCAGTATGACGTGGGAATGGTTCCTGTAATAAATTACAAAGCGTTCCTGCCAAGGCAGGGCGGCCGACTTAGCCCGGGGGCCGAAGCCACACACGGGTACCTTATCCAATATTAGATATTTCAAATCCCATGACGTGTCAAACCTTATTTCTTATCGCGATAACACTATAGATGCCGAGCTGTCCGGAAACGGCCGGGTCTAGAACACTTACGTAAGCCGGAGGGCCCCACTGTTAAGGTTCGGTTAAGGTTAAAGGTTAGGGTTAGGGTTAGGGTTAGCTATACCAAAACACGTCACTATAATTCAGCTTTTATCGAAAAGCTCTACGAAAGTAACACTCACGGTTAGGGTTAGGTTAAGGGTTAGGGTAAGGCTCCCAAAAAACCGTGGTTAGTATGTCCGTTTTACCAAATAACATACAGTATTACTTACCGTAATATTCCCCGCACAAGCAGCGAGATCCAGACAATGCAAACGCGGAGCGGTCCAGCTCTGACGACATCAGTACAACCGAATCGAGAACCAAGTACTAGACACTCACTTGACCAAAAGGCCTCCACATTAGTACCTCATGGCTCCGTCCGAAGACGATGGGCCTCTAATACCCACTTAGCCGAGGTGCGCGGTACCATTCAGTACCTTTGCAGAAAAAGTTACAAACGTGCGTTTCCAAGGGAGACCCAGGACGTCAGACCGACGAAACTGCGTTTCCTACGTTGCAAGGGACCTAGCGTAGCCCAACCCGAAGGAGGGTGTCGGCCAAGTCAGACGGATCCACCATTAAAGGTGTAGGCGAGCGGCGGTGTAAGTTTAGTTCTTCGTCGCCTTGTTCCATCAGACGGCCTGATGGATGACGAAGATAGGCTTCATCGCCGAGAACAATGTGAGGCTCATCAAAGGGACGGATAGCATCCGCAGAGGACTCACGCTCGTCTAGCTGTTCCAACACTATTTTCTTCCAAAGACCTGTTAAGTCGAATAAATTTTGTGTACGCTTACGTGACACAAGCATCCGACGGTCAGGGATACCGATCTTCCGGACGTCCGGGACCCAGAGTTCATCACCGAAATCATCAACCAGCTTTACAGCGTGGTGAGTTCCAGATATAGAATCAACATAGGACCTAGGGGCCGGCGGGAATTTTCGAGAATATTCGCCACGCTCAGCTTTATCTAGCCAAGTGCGCATGTATCCCATCATAGTGTCGCTCAGTTCTTGTGCGTTAAAGTAATTCCATGCTGTATTGAAGTGGGTTTTGAGGACTAGCACGTCCGCGGTCCCCTCATTTCGTATTTGGAGACGATTTTCCCATCGTACTGTGAGCTTATCTCTAGCCCAACTCCGTACCAGCGCTTGTGGATAACCCCGCTTTACATAAAGAGCAACCAAGCTCCTTATGGCGTCAGAGTAGTGTTCAAAGGTGCTACTCAGCGTGGCCAAACGGCTCATTTCACCATAAAACGTTCCACGCTTGACGTCGAACGGGTGAGCAGAGATCCATGGAATCCTTTCCTGGTTTGATCGGACTTTCCGGTAGGGCATGTGCTGGAGAACGTTTTTATCATCGACGTATAACATCATGTCCAGGAACGGTAAGTATTTTCCAACCTCCCAGGTTAATTCGCAGTCATCGACGTGTATTACTGATTGAACTATTTGTAGCGCCTCATGTTCAGATTCGGCGTAAACTATAGACAGACAGTCGTCGATATATCGTCCATAAAAGACAATACTGTGGTGTTTTTGTACCTTGTCGCGTTTTTCACATGACCACCCGTACAGATTTGCAAGATCGGGTGAGTCCGCGAGGCCCATTGCTAGGCCTTTAAGTTGAAGATAAGGTACGCCATCAAACTGCGTTATCAGCTCTGTGTTGCCCACCTCTAGGCATCGTTTAAACGCGTTCTGTTGTCTCACATTGAACTCGTCGTCATGGTCAGGGATATTCCAGTAGTGCTCCATGTACATGTCAAAAACACGGTCTAAGCACTTCCTAAGAGGAATGTTTGGGTAGAAAGCGACCACGTCACCGGTAACGATGTATATTTGCTTTCGAGGTATGTATTTAAGCTGACTCAATTTTATCGCCAGATCTTTGGTACCATGTATAATGGTTGGCGCCGACTCAACGATCGGTTTGAGGATTTTGGAAACGAATTTCGCGGCAGGGTTCTGTATCGCCGAATGGCAGGGTAATATCGGTCTAAATTTGACCGGTTCCTTATGGATCTTAGGAATACCATAGAATTTCGGAATGTGATGTTCTTTCCCCGGGGGCGTTATTTTACTACGAAAGAATTCCGATACAGTGCCGAACTGCCAATCAAGGCAGTGATCCGCTTCATGTGACAACAGCAACATTTCATTGCATTTCCGGTCTAGTATAATTTTAGCTTCTATATCAGTCAGCCGTCTGTATTCGGCTGGGTTACTGATGCAATCTAGACTTTTACTCATTATCCAGGTCCGCTCTGACACCGCGATACCAAGGTTCTTATCGGTCGCTGTAACAACGTAGTCATTGTCGATTAAGAACTGTCGAATTTGTGATAGCTTAGGACCGAGCGGTCTAAAGGTGTCGTCCACGCCGCCGTCATCGGGTATTTTGGAGATCGTGTCACGCACGTACCTCCGCCCCTCGATGATAGCTAATTCAACATAGTGCGGTAAACGTGGCGGCTCCTTGATGGAAGGCGCGCGCACGTCGTAGTCTGGGTCATAAGTGGCGTCGTCGCCTTCGAATAGAAACTTGACTCTCCATCTGAAGCGGCGTATAAAGTCGCTCCAGGCGTCGCTGATTAGCTCAGTGCGACGGGGTTGATGAAATAGATATTTCATACCAACCGACAGGTCATATTCGATCTCAGTAGGTATACTCACGTTTGGACCCACATGAATGTGGTCACGAAACTTGGCTGCCTCAATAAACTCAATGGGCGTATGCGCGATAATAGTCCGTATTGCGAGTAGGGGAGATACACATAATAGTACGTCAGGGATAGAGCTAGGTTTACCGTAAACAAAGTCCTTCATGGCTTTATTTACGTCTGTCCACGCGACTTCCTCTCTCAAGCTCCCGTAACAGCTTTCTTCCCCTTTTGAGCAGCCTTCCGTAGGGCCCCTTCGGCTTGACGCCGGCGAGCCTTGACCGGAGGCGGGACGTATGGAGGAGGCGTCTCTGATCGCGCTCTTCCCTTTCCCTTTCCTGATCCGGATGGCTTGGGCTGTGGCTGCTTGGGTTGGTTGGTCTGAATTCTGGCGCTGGAGGGCTTTCCTGCTTTGCCACCTTTCCCTCCCTTGGTCCCAGCATTCTTTCCTCCGCCTGATTGGCCCTATGGAGGAAGGAATCAGTTCGTCATCGAGGGAACACTCGATGAAGGAACTTACTTTGCCGGATAACCGAGAGACCGCCGTGTTGACTGCTTTATCGAACATGCTCTGGAAGGTGGCGCCTTCAGGAACTGAAGCTCCTGTACCGTCCTTCATTTCAACGTCAGCGGACTTGTGCAAGCGTTTCTTAGATTCAAGCCTTTCGGCCTGAACCAACAGAGCCGAGTCGACGATGTTTCGAACCCGGTACGCGTACAACACACAATCATCAAGAACCTGTCTTCCAAGGTTCATAATGCTTGTGTCCTCGATCCAATCGACGATCTCGATCTCCGCACCATCTTTGTGCTTGATGCGGGGGATCTTGCGCTCGCGCGTCAAGAAAGCCGTCCTGTCGACCACAAGTGGTCTAAGGATATCGAAAATCGCTGTATGGGCGAGAGCCCTCTCGAGGAAAGATACTTCGTCCGTTTTGGCGCGGACAAAGTTATCTAACGTCGCTTTGAGATGAGCGACGTGGGACTCGGCCAGCTTAACCCGATGGGCCTATCAATATGACGTCCGGCGGATGGACCATCCGCCGATTCCCACGGTCCCTCGTCCGTCCCCTCCCCATCTCCCTCGTCATTTTCCACCACAATCCCGCGCTCAGCCCGACTGCACATCAGCCTAGAGTTCGTTTTCACGAACCCTACGCATGATTAGGGTTATGAGACTATGTAGGGTTGACTCTGGCCGACCCTAGGGCCAGACTAAACCCTAGACTAGGGTTACACCATGTCCCACTACTGGCCGCGACACCTGTGCATGGCTGGTCGGCCGTCCAGGACGGCCATCTGTGATGGGCAAAATAAACCCTAGATTAGGGTTAGAACCATGTCACCACTGTACTGTGCGGGGCTGGTTGGCCGTCCTAGACGGCCATGTTGCGCATGGCATTCGCGATCGCGTGACCATGGTCGTCCATTGCACGATGGCCGTCCAGGACGGCCGTGCACACCCCACTAATAGACGAGTGGAAAAGAATATATTTCAATTCTTGTTACGGCTATATACACACCACGGAACTACTGTAGCAATACGCATTCGTCCCGTGCACACATGGCCGTCCAGGACGGCCGCATCGCGTCTCGCTCGTCGTTGAGTCGGGGGTGAATTCTGTAGACTTCCTGGACGGCCATCATGTAACGGTTGTTGTTGTGGTGTTCCGTTGTGTAATGCGGCGTCCAACGCACACATGGCCGTCTGGGATGGCCACACCGACTTTCCCTCGTCATTGGGTCGAGAGTGAACTGATTGACTCACCTTTGACACGGAACGGCCGTCCTGGACGGCCATCGTGCAACGGGCCGGGCCTGTGGTTCGGGTACCTAGTGTGATAAGCAGTCAATCATTCCATGCACACATGGCCGTCCTGGACGGCCATGGCGCCTCTTGCTCGTCGTTGGGTCACGAGTCAAATTGACTCACCTTTCGTGGTCATCGTGGAACGGCCGTCCTGGACGGCCATGGCCGCGCGGTTGTACTCGCATCATTGTGTCGTATTTTTATTGTTGTTGTTGTTCTCATCGCGTTCTTGTACCATCTTGCCTGTCATTGGATCTAGGACACGAGAAAAATAAATGTCAGTGTCGTTCATACATGCACGGCCGTCCGGGACGGCCATCATGCAACACGCCTGTGCTACGGGCTCTTGGGGTGACGGGTCAGCCATGCACACATGGCCGTCCAGGACGGCCATGTCGCGTCTCGCGCGTCATTGGGACAAGAGTCAATTCTGTGGACTCACTTCCTTCGCAGAACAGTTGTCCTGGACGCCCATGGCTTCGCAGCTGTCCCACTGTCGTCGCGTCATATATCATCGTCGTTGTACCGCGTTTTCGTGTCGTGGTAGATGTTGTCGTGTCTTCGTGTTTTCGTAGTCATCGCGAGTGCTCGGGAGAGTGTAAGTTAGTATCAGAATGGGGGACATGGTTGAGGTGCGTACTGGGATCAGCGAGTGCATGAGGGACTCGCCGAATTTACACGTTCGTGTTCGCGTGCTTGTTTGACTGCCCGTACACGGAGGCATGCTAGAAACGAGTTAGCAGACACTTTTGAGCTTGGTACGTACCGCGTGTCCGTCCGTTTCAACGGTCGTGTTGTGTGGGCTTGCCGTTTGACACGATTGAGGCAACCACGAGTCCATTTGAGTGCGCGGTGAGTTTGACGAGTTTGCGAGCAAGCGGGGGATTCGAGAGTGAACTACCGGCGAGCGAGCACTTGATCTGGACGTGAGCGTGTGTGGTCGCGCGAGAGGGTGTTGAGAGCGAGTGAGAATATTGACTTACTGTGTTCGTAGCTATTGTTGCATATAAGCGAAGAGGCTGGGTGTGATGAACCGAGACCGGCGGCTACCAGAAATGGAAGGTAAATCACTCCAGCCTAATCGAAGTCGACGAAGCTTATTTTTTTCGCTCACACGCGTCATCACCATCGGACCTCAAGCAATTGGTAAGCGCTCATAGTTCAGACGAAAAACTAACTACTTCTCCTCTTTAGGTCTTGTTATCTACTCTCGCGAGCACACACGACTACCAGGAAAACACGACGCGACTATCGACTACCGACTACCACATGAAAACGCGGCCCGACGAAGATGGCAACCACATGACACCAACACATCCGTCAAGCCACGGGCGTCCAGGACGCCCGCGGTGTGACGAGCGTGAACGGTAAGTCACAAAATGATGCCCAGTGACCTTTTCCCAGATCTACTCAACGACGACACGACGACGGCCGTCCAGGACGGCCACGACGAGGTGAGTCACATCACCCAACCACACATGGGCGTCCTGGATGCCCGTGCTCACGTCTCACACATTAGCAGGCAACTACGACATCAACAACAACACGACCGACTACGACACGAACACGCGACGCGACAACGATGAAGCTCGAACAACACCAGCACACCAGGACGCCCGCACTGGGATGACTGTGCGAGGTGGACAATTCAGGGATAGAGGTAAGTCAATCTAGCCACTTACTTCTCGTGCTCGCACACGACGTATGCGAGAACTAACTAACTCTACCATTTAGATATTGTTTTTTACTCTCGCGAGCACGACGACCAGCAAAACACGAAACGAAGACGGCAACAACGGCGCGACAACGACATCAGCACACCCATCAAGCTACGGGCGTCCAGGACGCCCGCGCTGGCACGACCGTGATCTGGGGATACAGGTAAGTCGACCCAGCCACTCGTCATAGGCGATATAGCTAATTTCTCGTCCTTGCACCCACTCGTTCACGATCGCAATTAGATATTGCTTTCTAGTACTCACACACAACTACCAGGAACACGCGATGCGACGACAATGACGACAACTACCAACTACGACATGCAAATGCAAACGCGGCCCGACAGAGACAACGTAGTGACACGCGTGAAGCCACGGGCGTCCAGGACAGCCGGAACGAGGTGAGCAACATCTTCCTCACCACACATGAGCGTCTTAGACGCCCGTGCTCACAACATCTCGCACCTACGGACTCGCAGGCAACGCCCACGACAACCAACGTGCGACGATGAAGAAAACGCGAAAACGATATCTACTGACTACGACGGAGCGATTACGACACGATGACACCCACGAAGCCACGGACGTCCTGGACGCCCACTCTGCAACGAGCGTGAAGGGGGAATCATCCGGACTTATGGTAAGTCATGAATTTTCACTACTTACTCACCTTATCTCAGACCTCGTGATGACGACACGACAATGGCCACAACGAGGTGGGTCACATCACCCCACCATATGCCCGTGCTCACACTCACGTCGGGAAACTACGACGACAACGAACACGCGACGACAACGAAAACGCGAAAACGACGTGAACGACCGCGACACGACGACGGGTGTCCAGGATGGCCACAACAACTACGAACACGCAACGAGGCAACGAGAACGCCCGCAAAACGAGGTAACCCTCTATATTCACCACTCATCACACATGGGCATCCTGGACGCCCGTACTCACACAATCTCCCAGATACGATTTCATCCACATTCCCGGGTAGCTACGGCGATAACGAGCACACGCGACGACCACGAAAATCCGACAACAAGCCCATCTACCAACTACGAACACGGCAGACAACGACAACTATGACACAACAACAATATGAGGAAACCCAGCAAGACACGGATGTACAGTAAGTCAAAACCGATTGTTCACTGACCTTGTCCCAGACCCAATGACAAGATATGACGACTTCACAATGACAACAATCACAAAACGACAACAGTGACTACCAGGCCCAAACGACCGTCCAGGACGGCCACAACGAGGTGAGTTGCCTCACTCACTACACATGGGCGTATTGGATGCCCGTGCTCATACAATTTTATAGGGAGTCTAATCTAATGAGGTTAGGGTTTGGCCTAGGTAATGGTTACGGAGTGACTGGAAATATAATACACAAACCCAACATTTAGTAACAACACATACCACAATAAATAGTGCAATGACTACGATCTAACAATAAATATTCTATCAACCACTTAGTGATTGTATAACCATATTTATGGCTTTCTCACGCAGATGCGCCCTGAGGGCATCTGCGCGTTTTTAACGTTTTGGGGATACATACGAAGAATCCACACAGATGCACACTTAGCGCATATGCGTGTTTCTTGTCAGAATCTGTGTGTGAAACGATACCCATCCACTCATTTAAACATACTATGTACCATACATATTATAGTGTACATTTGTAAATGAGATGTGTAATCCACAAGTCGACCAAATGAAGGAATTGTCCCACAGTCATTTTACCAGAACAAGTCATGTGACTATCAGCTACGAATCGACCGCAATCTTGGCCTCAGCCAGTCAAAGAAGAGTTTCATTAGCACAGTGTAGTCAAAGTGTAGCGCAAGTGTAGGAAAACTCCGGCCACTAGCAACCATTAGCAACCATTAGCTCAAGGGTAGTTGTCTGCCTACACTTTGCTACACAAGATTGAAATTTGCTTGAATTCACAAGTTTAACTTGCACGTCAACCAAATCAAGACATATTCTCACGCACCTTTAACAAAAATAAACCATATGATCATGACGCACAACTTTGCTTATGTAAGCGGGAAAAACCAACCGCAATCTGAGTTGAAACACACAAAAAAGCGAAATTCACTAGCAAAGTGTAGCCAAGTGTAGTCAAGTGTAGCATAACTCTGGTCACTAGCGACCATTAGCTCAACGCTAGTCATTTGCCTACACTCCGCTACACTTGACTAGGATTTGCTTGAACTTACAAGTTTAATGCACAAGCCAATCAAATCAAGAAATATTTCTATGGTCATGAGACCAGATTGAATCACATGACCATCAGCTACAACTTTGCTTATGTAAGCGGGAAAAACCGACCGCAACCTTGATCTCAACCGATCAAAGAAGCATTTCATTAGCAAAGTGTAGCTACTGTTACACAACATATTTCAAGCACATGTCGACCAAATCAAGGAATATGCTCACGGTCATTATAGGCCCTTTTTGCGAATGGGTTAGGTTCATAACAGGGTCATGACACCTCACGAATGCCAGAAACACCGAATCGCGCAATTCCGTGAATCACAAAATTGCGTGATTCGTACCCCTCGAGGTTATTATACACAACGGTCGACGCATTCATAATTGTAATGTAAAAATCTGTATAGTACAATGTTGTAATCAAAGTAGTACTAAAATTCTCGACGATAACGCCAAACCCCCCAAACCGCGCAATTCCTGAAATTCCAGAATTGCGCGGTTCAGCATGTCTGACGAAATATCACATACCATGTCTAAATTATAGGACATTTTTGCGAATGCACCTCACAATCCTGAACAACACCGAGTGACAATGCACAACCGACGGACAGCAAACTACATAACATATATTTCCAAAATCAACATAAAATTGACTACAAGACTGTATGGTAACCGCAAAAGCGTGAGAACCCCAAAAGTGCGCAAAAACGAAATATTCGAAATTGCGCGAAACAGCCCCGTAGAGGAAATTAATGGCGATTAGCACAAAACGTCGCTGTCAAACAGGAAAAATAGCGTTGCGGCCTACTGTCTAAGCCATATGCCTATCCGTAACATAGGAAATCTTGAGTATACATTCAGCTATACTTCTCTCACCAACATTCTCCGGAGATATTTAATGTCCGTCTCTCTATGAATAAATCTTTGTTTATTAAATTACATCTAAATATGAATTTTTCAAGTAGATAACCCCCTTGTGTGAGTGTCTGGAAATTACAATCTCATACCCCTTGACAACATTGTTCGATCACTTTGTCGTCAAACTCACGCAAACACTCGCTATAATAATATTTCTTATTCTCCTGCTATAATTGAAGAATATCTGATTGTGAATCGTTGGTGATGTGTGCAGACAACTTTGAGAGGCAAAGTTGCTCAGTTTGAATGCTTTATCAACTCTGCACAACCTGCGTGTGTTCACCCATGGCGAACAATGAGATATGCATATCAGGTACAATCAGTCGTTGTGGTCAGTGTCTTCAAGTTATCTCGACCAAATCAAGGAATTGTCTCACGCTTATTAGACCAAAATAAATTCATTTGACATGGACTATGACTTTGCTTATGTAAGCGGGAAGAACCAACCGTGATATCAGACTGAGTGGCAAAAACATCAAATATATCAACAAATGTGTAGCAGAGTGTAGTAGACCACTTGCCACCAGAGTGTCACCATGACTACAACCATGAAATCTCCACAGAAATAGCCTTGCGTTGGCAGCCCACCGGTTAAGCTTGGTTTCGCGGTTAAAAATGTTAGGGGAGGGATTATCATTTCTCGGTTCTCGGTTCATGATCTCTGTTTGAGTCTGAGAGTTTCTCCAGTCTTGGGGTTAGTTTTTTATCTAGCCAGACATGAATAATGTCATCTACACATCAGGTCACATGCAATACGCAATACTCGAACATTAACTTGCCAAATAATAGCAACAAGCATTTTCAAGCTAATTCAATCAAATCAAGAGCTACTCACATGATCATCAGACATAAATAGACCATAAGATCATGACGCATAACCTTGCTTACATAAGCGGGAAGAAACGACTACGATCCAAGTCTAAACAAGAAAAACTGCGAAATTTACTAGCAAAGTGTAGTCAAGCGCTCCATCCAATGCTACATGAGATGTTTAATCCACAAGTCGACCAAATGAAGGAATTGTCCCACAGTCATTTTACCAGAACAAGTCATGTGACTATCAGCTACGACTTTGCTTATGTAAGCGGGAAGAATCGACCGCAATCTTGGCCTCAACCAGTCAAAGAAGAGTTTCATTAGCAAAGTGTAGGAAAACTCCGGCCACTAGCAACCATTAGCAACCGTTAGCTCAAGGGTAGTTGTCTGCCTACACTTTGCTACAAAGATTGAAATTTGCTTGAATTCACAAGTTTAACTTATATGGTCATCCTGGAATTAAGATACAAAGTCAATTTTTTATTTGTGGAATCTCTTTGTGGGGCTGGATAGAGCACATCTGTGGGATCATTTTGAGCTAACAATCATGAAAATCCGTGGTCTCGTTCTCGAGATAAAAATCAAACAAGGTGGTATGGGGACATATGTTGATATCGACACGAAATAAATACGTGGGGTCTCAGAAGTGTTACCAATGGATTCAGAGGGTCGAGAAACCCCCGGAATAATGTTTCCAGACCATAGGGATGCTTGGTCGAATTAATTCGTACATGTCTTGAGAAGGGAGGGGGGAGGGTTTTGGACAGAGCTTCGAAATAAATAGCAGGAGCTTAGGGAGCTTTGCCATCGTCTTCAGAGGGTTGACGAACGGTAGGAACAGGTCTACCCAGGTCCCTAGCATCCTTCAGGAGCGCTAGAAAAATCGGTTTTGGGGGGGGAGGGGCTGAATTCCAGAACACCATCAAGAAAAATCTGGATGGTCTCGGGATTGTTACCAATGGATTCAGATGGTTGATAAACCCTTGGAAACATGTTCTCAGGTCATGGGAATGCCTGGCTGAATTAATTTCTTGTGATCATTGGCAGGGGGGAGGAGGTATGCATGAAGACTCGAAATAAATAGCAGGAGCTTAGAGGGCTTTGCCATCGTCCTAAGAGGGTTAAACAACAGTAGGGACAAGTCTTTTCAGGTCCCTAGCATCCTTCAGGAGCGCTAGAAAAATCGGTTTTGGGGGGG
>JBBPTG010000419.1:0-14840 GCA_038093975.1 Chalciporus piperatus | reverse complement strand
GTGTTCTCCCGATTAGCCGCAATCTCGCGATCACTTGCACATATACCCAGGACCCGGACCGCACCTTCTTCTCCTTACCAACTCCTTACACCTCTTGATCAGGTAAGGAGTCGTCATGATTGCCCTGTACTTGACCGCTGTAACCATTACCTTTAGCAACGATGCAGTCAGACGAGGATATTCGTGACAGAATACACATCGCGCTCACTGTCGACTCCGCCTATGCCATGCAACCCTGCGAGGTATAGCGGAAAACGTACGCGGGCCCATCACGCTCTATGTCTACGACTGTGGTCTTGGTGCGGAAGAGAAGAAGAAGATTGAAGCATCGTTGCCTATCCGCACGGATATCACCCTTCTCTTCATGGAGCTGCCTCCCGACTCTCTAGGAACCAAGCTGGGCTCAGCGTGGGCCAGAATCGATATGATGAAGCACTTATCCGTCGAGCGAGTTCTTTATCTCGATGCGGACATCCTCGTCCGTAAGGACCTACGGGAACTATGGGATACCGACCTCAGAGACTACTCTCTCGGTGTCGTTCCCGATCCATGGATGCCGATGGGGCACGAACATGTGCAAGCCCCTCGGGGGCAGTTCTTCAATTCGGGAGTTCTGCTCATCGACCTCCCCAAAGTTCGCCCCACCATCCCAGCGCTTGAAAGACTTTGCTGCAGGATGAAGGGCACTACACCATTCCGCGATCAAGACCCACTCAACGTTCATTTCAGAGGTCATTGTCACCAGTGATGTCGATCAATGACTCTGTGTCAGAGGGATTTATATCCGAACTCAATGCTAGGAGCCGCTATTGAATTAACCGACCATGAACCGACAGAAGAACTGAATCGCTTACGGTCTAAGAAGTATTTCGAGCTCTTGGCGAAAAGAACGTTGTTCGCACATAGAACACGAGGTTTAGTGACTCTTCCTGATGACACTGATTTCGCAGAGAAGAGATGGAATTGGGTGTTGATAAGCTCGTCCCCGAGGAGAGACTTCCTTAAGAATTCCTCGATGCGTTCCTGCTTTGTTGTATCTGACATTGGGAGGGACTCGATTGGTAGGTATCGGCCGCCAGTGTCGTGTTACTTGCAAGGTGGGGAAGAGAAGAAGAGGCCCGAACGCCACCCCTACCTGTAGAAGTTGTGCATTACAACCTGTTCTTGTAGATTTTACTGTTGTGCACATGCACTTGAATCCCGCCTTGCAAAACTTGTGCACGAATATCATCTGTGTAACAACAGCACGAGGATCCAGGCCCGAAAATATCTCATCCGCCCTTGATTGTCTATTCCCCTTTTGGTAAACGGCAAGTAACCAACGATCAATTGATTCAAAGACAGTCCGAATCTGAGATATACCACATACACATTCCGCATATAGTCGCCAATCAGGAACCAACACTTGGAGTGACACCAGCTACTGCACCCCGAGAACCATGCGTGGCACATCCGCCCACTTCTTTTCACACGAAGCTTTCAGAGTAGAGAGGAGCGCTGCCTGTCGTCCACAATAAGCCACAAGGCCCTCTTGCATACTCGCGTCCAATGTTTGACGATTACCAGATTGTTCTTGCCACCACCGCGCTTTCCAGCCAAAAAACTCCCTAACACGGCGCATTTCTTCCAAGAGCAAAGTGACTTCTTCGGCCCATCGATGGCTTCGTGCTCGTACTTTGCACCATTCAATGCGTAGCGCTAAAAACTGCTGTTAGTTATTCACGGGTCGAGTTACGGCTGGTCCTCACAGTCTTGTAAGTCCTCGTCTTGACTATCTGAGACTCCAGGTGTCTGCCAGATCCATGAGAGTGTGCGACGCCCCTCTGTCTCCCCGTCAACCCCCACAGTCAACGCACGAACATCTTCATCCTTCAATACACGAATGACCACATCCCATCCAGTCTTCTCAAGTGCGGGGCTCAAAGACGTGAGCGCAGTGTGTGCCGCACGATATTTGCTGACGCTAGCCTTGATCTTCTCTTTCACTGCATTCAGCGTGTTCTGCGCGCGCGTATTCGCGACCTGACCCCTGATATTTCCCTGTTTGAACTGCAAGAGGTAGGAACGAAGGCGCAAATTTTGGCGGATTTCCTCGAGCGCATCCAATCCCTGTGCATATCGTAGCTTCCATTCGTACTCCTTCAGATGATGATTGCTGAATGGTGGTGGGCACTGGAACGGAAGGAGGAGGTTGAAGAGATGAGGACATGCTTCCTGGGATGGATCAATGTCGCTCGCGTCGTTGGCGCGTTGACGCGCGACTAATGGCATGTACAGTATCTGAACGGAGGTCCAGGCCTCAATCTTCCGCTGCAATACATTGATCCGATTCTGTATTTTCAGCCTCTGGGCGTCCGTAGCATCTGAGACGAGCGAGGATAACTCCATCCCCAAACGACGCCTAAGTTTCGTCAATAATCCAGCTTATGAGCCCCTAATGGTATTTGCTTACTGTTGGTTCTCGAGATCTAATCCTGTACTAATCAGGACACTGGGAGATACTTCGGCGTCTAGTGATACGTCATCGCCTTCTTGTAGTAGCTTTGCCTCGTCTTTCGCCAGTTCAAGGCGGACCTTGGCCTGTGTGACCACTACAAGGCCTTAGCGCACGGAATTGGGAATATTGTAATTCCATTACCTTCTCGTTTGCGGCGGTATGGATTCGGTGCTTCTCGATTCGCCTCCCAAGCCTCAACCTCGCTCGTCCATTGAGATACCTGTTCAGGAGATAATGCAGCCTCAAGTCCTTGCAGTGCCGAATATTGCTGGTGCTTTTGCACGATGGCTTCCTTCATTTTTGTAAGTAATGCATCACCTTGTATTACACGACTTGTTAGAGTATCGCCTATTGAGAGTGGTGCACGACCACTTACCTAAACCAATGGTCTTCTTCCAGTTCCAGTCGCCAAAGAAGTCGTCCAATGTGTCCCTTCGACAGCCAGGACCCATTTCCTTGGTACTTGACGCCACAGGGTTGATATTTGCCCACCCGCGCTCTGGTGCTTCACCATCTGTACGTCCGACCTGAGGTGTGAAATTGAATGAATAACTAAGCTGACATGGTTCTTTGTGTGCGGGCAGATGAAATTTAGGCACAGCAAAATCTACGCGCCCGATTTCACGGTCAAACCAAAGGCTCGAGGGGAGCATTTCCATCCTCTCCCACAATTTTTTGTTCCACTGACATGCGATGTCGTAAGACGCGAAGATGCGGGTCAGCGAAGAGAAGTGTTTGACGGCGGAGAAGAAGAGGTAATCCATATTGATATATCTACAATAGAAGTTAGAGTCGATACCTGGCAACACGGAAGCAGCACTTACTTTTCCCCCTTTTGTAAATCTCCGACAGCTGTGGGAAGCTTCATATTGTGACGTGCGCAGTCTATCGTCCCGACTCCCGTTGCTGCCAGACCGTGTGATTTCTTTGTATTCACCAGATTCACGGCACTATGCCCCGAACAAGTACTTTTCTTGATTCCCAAGTTAGTCGTAAACTGAAATGTAAATGGAAAGAATACATACCTCCTGTGAATCAGCTGCGTGAAGCAAGAGGTACGTCTTGAATGTGTTTTCCTCCACAAAGTATGCTGAGCCACCGTTCAGACTGGGGTCAACAGCATTGTTGGAGATATTGCGGCGCTTCAAACGGAAATTTGCGTCAATGCCCACAAAAAGAGTGTATATCCAGCTGAAAAAAAGGTGTCAGTAATCGAATACACCAATAGAAGCGATATTGCATACCTGTGTGACGGCGGAGCCTTGAAGAAGTCGGGGGGGATGTTCTTTCCTGGTTGTGGACACGCCGGACAGAGAACTGCGCACTGGCCAGCAGTTGTCACTCCGAGTCCTGTCGGATCATGTGCGCATCCCATACGCTTGAGTAACTTGAGACTCCGCCACTCGCGAATCATACGCATGAATTCCTCGTAGCGGTCCTATAACCAGATATGTAAAATGTTGTGTCGCACAACCTGCCACTTACCCGAGGCTTCTGGATACCTGTATTATCACTCAGTCGAATAAGGGCTGAATAAAATTCATATGCTGATGCCTTGGACTCGAATGAGAGGAGGTGGAATTGCTGCAAGACTCGGAATGTGGCCGCCGTATGGGGATCACGGACGGTCGCTGGATACAATCGTGCTCGAAGCAGCTGCTTCGTATGGGTTTGGGCAGTTTCGCACCCACAAAAGTCCAGGCCAACCTCGTGGATCCCATTGCTATCAATGATAAGAAAGTCGTCATTTTTGGAGACAGGAATTGGCCTAATGCAAGACTGCTTGATCGGATGGCCCAACTGGACACGGAGCCCAAGCGACTTGAGGGAGATTCGCGTGAAAAATGTACCATCCCAGTGCTATTTGCGAATGTGTCAGTGAAATATTATTAGATTCAAGTTGATGGGAACGTCGAACCTTGATGTGATGCAATGGGGATGCCACGTGCAGTTCAACGATACACTCGGGACAATATAGTTCCATGGCAAAGCAGTCGTCACAGCGATAAACCCCATCTTGCTTCTGACAGTGAACACATGTGCTGTTAAGAGAACCACACCGCCCTTCGTGACGGATAAGTTCGTCTAAAAACATAGCGCGGTATGGAATCCACGCCAATAGTGGTCGGTCCTGCAAGTGACAGCCTGGGTGGTTATTTTAGTCTAGGGTAAAAATAATATGGACTCACACTGGCATATACTGGACGTTTCAATGACTCGGATGTCATGGTAGCGGTCAGCTCTGCCTGATCCGAGTTCTCCGCCGGTGGGAGAATGTCTAAGCCATCCCACTGCATCTCTTCCATGAGATCTGCTTCGACGTTAGGTGGCCTCTCCAAGGTTCTCTGAACGAATTGCCGTGAAACTGAAAGGGAACCATGTTGTGTATGATAGCTGATGTGTGGGACGGCTGTTGAAGTCGGCGGCTCGGGAGCCTGGGAAGTGACTTCAGCGTCATTATACACCACGGGTTTCGTGCGACGTTTGGGTCCCGGCATGTCGAGCGGGCAAAGAGACGGGATAGAGACACGATATTCAGAGAGAAGTACGAAAGTTCTGGGGTCTTAGGGATACAAGCAACAGACAAATGTACTTTAAGTAGATAAAGTAATACCCTCAACCCTCTGAAACGCCGAGGATATTCGTGATAGGAGCACACGTGGAGTGGATGTTATTGGAGATATGTGGAGCACATTACTGAGCAGCATTCACATCTCCGTCACGGTTGACAGGTGCCTCACACTATTGGCTCATTAGCTCGGCAAATGTATAGAGATCTGATAACCTTACTTACGTCGGGCAAAACCTCAGAGAAACTACGGAGGATATTGGAGAGCCTAGTCTTGTGTTCAGAATCCGGTAGTTGAGAAACGCCGTCGGCGAGAAGCTTGAAGGCTGCAGTGAAGAACTGCACAATCTTGTCATCTTCGACGTCGGAGAGTTGAGGCGAAGAATTGACACCCCTTTTGCGCTTGCGCGAGGGAGTGGGTGTGGGTGTGGGTGTGCCTTGGGATGGCGTTGATGGTCCGCCGGCAATGTAGAGAACTGCAGGACAAATACGTACTGGGTGTTAGTGCCGTGACACAAGTGAACACATTTGCTTTTACTTGCCCGTACCACCAGGATTCGGTAACCAAACACTTGGGACGTCTTTTCCGATGGTGCTAGCACGGAGATGAGCTTTCTTTGACTTGGACATGGGCAGTTTGCGGTGTTGAGATCACTGCAGGCATGTATTAATATACAACGAGATGAGTGAGATCCAAAAGTTGAAATCGGCTTACCTCGTTGACTCAGAACTTCCTGAGTATCCAATCCGAACAGGTCGCATCACTTCTGTGCTTCGTACTCGTTGCCCTCGATACTTTTGGAGTATCGAGGATCCAAGTGAGTTGCTTAATATTCGAGCTGTGAGGAGACGAAACACCATTTTGAATCCACTCAGCTCAGCATGATCCAGATGAATTCCTTGCCCGCTGAAACACGCTCTTCCTCGCCGAGCACTGTTGCAACTGTCCAGGAGCGTCTTGATGTTGGTAAGCAATGGTTCACGCACCATCAGATCTTTTCATCCGGGGCTAATTAGCCGCTTACAGCTGAACTGGTTGCTCGATTCGCCAACATCCATCTGAGCAAAATTACCCTCTCTGCACTCGTCGCTGCTCCACCCACCGACTCGGACCAGAGCCTTGTGGCTGTTGTAGTTGACAGTACTACCGTGACTGACAGTGATGCAGAAGAACATGCTGGCGGCTCACCTTCCTCCGAACCTGTTGTACCTCCTGTTGTACCTCCTGTTGTACCTCCTGTTGTTTCCCTTACCTTGCCCGGTCCTGGTGTTGCCGTTCTTACTGATCCGCCCTCACCCTCGGTCTTGGTTTCTCCCCAACCGTGCCCTGCTCCTCAGCTGTGGTACAGGTTGTATCGCGGATACTACTACTGCGCTCCAGCCCCCACTGCACCCCCACCGTTCTATATGGTAACCAAGGGACTCCGTGTGGGCATTTTCTCGGGTTGGTAAGTGACTGTCTAGGCTGTTATTCAGTGGCACCGCCTAACACCTCATCCTTAGGGAAATGGCAGGGTCGCTCACCCTCAAAGTGAGCGGTTCTATTCAACGCAAGGTTGCATCCGTTGAGCAGGGAGCGAGACTGTTTGAGGAAGCTCTTGAGGATGGAAATGTTGTAATTTTGATGAACTAGCCATACGAAGCCGTTGTATACTTGTGACCCGCGTCTATGTCTTGTGCAATGCTAGCCGATATTTCTTGACATACATGTTGAGTAAAGCGTAAATTGGATACCAATTGACTATGGTGGAGTAGGGACTTTCAAGAGGCTTGGTGTTGTGGTGAATGTCAACTTGAAGTATCGTCTGCTTATGATTAATACTAGCAGTAACTCGGTTGTCATCTCTAGATGAATTCATGCTGATAGTAATGACTAGAATGTTAACGAATACTAGTACCGGACTATAGTGACTCAAGATAAACATGTGCACCGTCATAGCCATTACTGTTAACGTTCAAAGCCAAGATTTGGCCAAGATACCCCTCTAGGTGACTTGACTTGGCTCGGTACACGCATACCTGTCGCCACTCACCCATCACTTTGACTATAAAACTGCATGGAGTACATAGATATCGTCTATTCATTGAAGATTCAATAAACTATATCACGGTTTTGGTGTCTGAGCATCTGTTATTTCAAAACCATCCTATAAGTATCCTATAAGTATCCTACAAATATGTGACGGCCTCGGAATCTATCCGGTCATGTGATCCGCCACACATGCTCCATCCGCATGTAGTACTCACCTCTCACCATGGGACGTCCAACTATCTACAACTCTGCAGAGGAGAGAATGTTGGCCGCTCGTGCTGCGCGGCAGAGATACTATGATCGGTATGTCATTCTTGTCCTCAGTACCTGAGGTGCTGACTTGAAGTGTAGCAACCGAGCGGCAATATCCAAAAAGATGAAGGTTAAGTACAAGGCTAGGCATGCGCAAGCCGCTTCAGCACTGTGAGCGGTCCCTTACCAGTGACTTCCCTTCCAATTGAATCGGACCTATGCAGTCATACAGATGGTGTGCCGTTGACCAAGGAACAACGAAAGACCACTAGTTCTGGAAGAAATGTGCACCGACCGTCAGTCACCGGCGCCTGTCTCTTGTCACTATGATATTTAACTATTTTTTCAGGGAGAATGAGTTGCAAGCTGTTGAGGGCGAGCTTCTCGGCCTTGTCAGCGGCTCCTTAAAGTCCCTATTGGACAGTTTACTCTCAGCTCCAGATATCGGGCAAACACTTGATGATACAATTGAAGATTTAATCCTCCGAGTCGCCGACATTCAAACGTCAGCGAGAGATATAGAAAGTAAAGTCCTACGGTGCTGGGGCATTGGGGCACACCTGGCCACTGCACAGAAAATCACTGGCCGCATCGCTACAGCAATTTCCATCCTCGAGGACGTCCTCATGGCCAGCATGGAAGGAAATGTGGTTGTGTTGTACAGAAGCGAAGGTTTACTTTATCAGAAGGAGACCGATGTTAGCTACGGAAACGCCATCTTCCACCATAAGGATAATCTTTCGAGGTAGACTATTTGCTTCGTGTCCTAACAAAGAAGTGTTCTCATATTTGGTGAATCATCCAGTGCAATAGCCATTGTTTTAACAGTTCCCTCTTTAAAATGGCATCCTTCGACTGCCTTCCGTACGCATCGCTCATCGAACCCCCACGGTCGCCCTCCTGCTCCTTACGCCCACAAGTTTAACAATTCGTGAGTTTGCTCGTTCAATGTGCTTGTCCGACATTAACCTTATTGGCCTAAAGCTTTTTTCTGTCCACCCGCTGCACTCATCTGAAAAAAAAAGTCGGTAGTTTTATTTGATAAGATATGATATTCTGACGTCCGCAGATGGGGGGACACGACTGGGCCACCGACGAGCAAAAGAAATGGCTCCATGCATACTACGAGGAACACTACGTCAAGTATTTACCGAGCCGGGACTATACAGAATTCAAGCCCGTCTTCTTCTCAGAATGGTTCAAGAGATGGCCGGAGATTCAGTCGAAGGAATGTGGTTTTCCCCCAGGCACGACACGCGAGTCGTTGACTCCGGTCCAGAGTGAATTCCTTAAACGCCGAATCGAAAAGCGCCACGAGGTGAGTCGTTCATTGCTACTAAGTACCCCGGCACTGATTGTATTCGAATCCTCCCAGCAACTGCTCGGCGCGATGAGGTGGAAAGCCAATGTAGCGCGCATGAAACGGGCAGCATCTGTCGCAGACCCATTCAAGTCAATGAACCGGCTTACGAAGGAGACTACGAAGAAGACGCGCAACTTGACCGAGGAACAAGTGTTTTCCAAGATGTACTACGAGGAAGACGTCAAACCAAAGTTTGAGGCAGAATGCGTGCGACTCGGCGTTGCTACCAAAGCGAAGAGCGAGCGCATGGGCATTCGCCGGAGGCTGACGAAAGAAGCTTGGGACGAGAGGGCGAGGAACGAAGACGAGCGCCGGAAGGTTCTTGAAGAGAAAGCACGACGTGAAGCTGAAATGGCTAGAGCCAAGTCGACGGCCTCAGCTGATGCTGTCACGCATGGGGTGACCGGTTCTTCCCACAACTCAGAAATGAAGGAGAAGTAAGTACACTCGGTAGATTGTCTCGCGTCCATGCTGGCTTATCACACGCGACTTTCTAGGGCGGTCAGGGATTTACCTGCTATGCTCGTGAAGCTCCTCGATAACTTCAAAGACAACACGGACTGGTCATTCACCATTCTTGCCGGTGGTCCAGCCAACGGCAAAGTCAAGACGTTCAGGTAAGCCTTCAGAGAGTCGGGTGATCTATAGTAATATCCGATGTCCGTTAGCATCCATGTCGGAGAAACTCCGTTAGGGATGAATTTTACGCAGTCGCACAGCGCCTTCAATGAGCAGGTTATGCAGCCGTTTGATTCATTCGTCCGCCACGTTCACGGTAATTGTTTTTCTCCCCTCCATCTTCCTTACAAATACTCATATTAAGCAGCTGGCTCTGTCCAACCTTCGCAAGGCTCACAAGACGTACGCAAATCACCTAACCCTCCCACGGAACCGGTCGCTCAACTCGGTGATTCTCTCATCTCGAACCATGAGCATGCGGCGGGTCAATTCGATAATCCCTCCGCCTCCGCCTCCGGGTCAGCTCAGACTGCCCATGGCTACCATTCAGACACCGACATTTCAATGCACTCCTATACAACAGGACGTGAAGATGATGCTGTCTCTATTGTTTCTGACGTTTCCATGCACTCCCAGTGGTCCTTCAATATCGACGACAATCCTCACATGACCCCCGACAGTCCTCCACCTCATGGTGTATACTTACCGCTGACACCATACACGGGCACTTCGGCATTCTTGCCCCCCCTTCTCCCTGGCCATTCATTCCTCGACGAATTGAGTGACACATCTCGCTTTGATGTCCCCCTCACTCACAGCGACACCGGGAGTTCTCGACGAACCTCGGTTTCTTCCTCATCATCTCACCTGTTGCCTGCTTCCTCTGCTGTCCACGCACCCTTGACTTTGTCGGCTGGTTCTGGTCATACCGGGACACCACTTACGACACAGAACACTCAAGTTATGCCGGGTTTAAATATATTCGAGGTATGTAGTATAAATTTGATAATCACTGTCCTTATTACTGATGGTACCTCTAGCCCACTTCGGCTTGGTCCAGCGGTGTCGTGCAAGGTGTCAGCTCCGCCACTGCTATCTATGGTGGCAACATCATGGACAATCCACCCACATCATTCGTCAGGAACACTGCAGTGGCTTCCAATTCCTCGCATTCCTCCCAGCCGCCTGCTTTTCGAACCGCTCCCATCATTCCATCCTCAGTTCCCACCACTTCCCCAACAACTTTGGCGCCCTGTGCTTCGAGCAATACACCACAGAGTACCGCCACTCATGGTATAACCAATCTTGTTTCTCCCGCTCCCACTCCCCCCGCTGTTGCTCCCGCTCCCACTTTCCCCGCTGTTGCTCTCGCTCCCACTGCTCCCCCCGCTCTCGCTCCCGCTCCCGCTCCCACTCAGGCATCAGCCCCCGTCGTGAGCTTGGCAACACCCACTGCCGCAATTGCACCCACACCATCCATGGTTGCAAGCACTCCTCCCTCCTCCAAGCAACCATCGCCAGCAAAAAAAAAGGGAGGCAAGCGAGCTCAAGCCCAGTCTACGTCTGCCAGCAATCATGTTGCCTGCGACATGTCTGGTTCAGGCCTTCGCAGATCTGGTCGTTCGACAGTCCCGTCCACTCGCAACACTGTTGCAGATCAAATCGGAGGTGATCATGTCGGTGCTCATTCTAGGCGGGGTCAGAGGAGCGGTTGAGTGTTGCTTTGGATAGCACATATGTATCTCATCTTGAGCATGCCTGTTCAGTGTCGTGTCTTGTAGTTTTGTGAATAAACATGATTCGGTCTCTGTTATCTATGTGAATGGACCCAAATACTATATGGAACTGTTGTCATAACGATAATGCAAGACACACTTGTAAGGCATTAAGTACTATGCATCACTCGTGCATCACTCACTGTTCATACAGTGAGTGATGCACGAGTGATGCACGAGTGATGCATGGTGATGCATTACCTGACTTCGCGTGCCTGACAACGTTAATATTTGGCCAAGTCTCGTTTTGTCGACCATAGGTGCAACGAGAGCTCAGTCTGCAGTCAGTTACCTACAGCTTGTATTTACTGGCAAGGGTTGCATACCAGGTCCCATACGATGAGCAGCGGGGGAACGGCAACTGTAGTTCAAGCCAATAAATGAGCAAGAACGAGAGTGCGAACTTGAACGCGAAGGGGACAGCCAAAGAGAGTATGGATGTGGTGGCTGTATAAATGCGACTGTGACCAACGCGAACGCAAGGCAGCGCAGCGCAGTGTGAACAGGTGGCGAGTCGAGAGCGCAGAACGGGCGACCATCAGAACCAGGTGACGAGTCGAGGACGCGGAATGGAGCAACGGACCTGGGTGGCAAAACGGGTAACGGATTACCTAAAAAAATGGGGTGAGTAGAGGTGAAACAGGGTGCGCAAAGGCATGGGGGGCAGGTGGAGGGGCGGGGGCGGTAAGAAAAGCCGCTGAAGCCCGGAGCTAACGGACGAGTGCAAATATGCTAGGCTATAGAGGCACCAAATAAGCTTTTCTGAGAAGAAGATCACCGGCGGTACCTGAAAAACGGAACTGATTGACATTCTTTCATCCCATTCTGGGGGAGCAACGAAGAGCGAAAATAGAAAGAATGGAAGAGTGGAATGCTGTGAGGGAACAGCCCAAACGGCCCACCGAGAGCCCAGGTACAAATAAATCTGAACCGATCAAAAGAAGGCAGCGGAGGCTTCACAAAAGATTAACTGTGGCTAAATTAAGAAGGGAAAGAAGCACAACAAGTCGCTCACAAGTGATGCACAAGCTGTGCACAGTAATGCACAAGAGTAATGCACAACGCTTATAACAATACATTCTGCATCACACTATGTATTGTTATTACAATGAATTCTCTGCATTAAAACTACGGGGTGGCCTCTCACTGAAGCAACATGGACTCCATCATTGTAGCCACATTCGGGGACTTTTCTGCTCTGACCTATGTCCAAGCCATGGTATTAGAAATGATGAGGTGGAGACCCACCACCTCCTATGGTGAGTAGTCATCAGCGAGCTGACCGGTCTCCCAGCTCACGATGACGGCAGGTAGCGATCACGTCGTTGAGATCGACGACGAATACAAGGGATACCACATACCTGCAGGTAGCGCCGTTCTCACTAACCTTCGGTAGGAACAGTTCCCCTTGAATTCTTTTGGTGTTTTGACTGTCTTGATATCTCCAGGGCTATCTTGCACGATCCCGACGCATTTCCAGAACCACACGTGTTCCGGCCAGAACGCTTCCTCACATCAGACGGTCAAATCAACAAGGATGTCATTGATCCTCGTCATTTAGTCTTTGGATATGGGAGAAGACTATGGTGAGTCCGTTGTCGATCTTCCTGCCGGGACTTCGCGTTCAACATCCTTTGTAGCCCGGGGCGAGAATTCGCGATGTCTTCATTGTTCATCAAGTTTGCATGCATTCTTGCAACGCTAAAGGTTCAACCAGCAATTCGAAGAGACAACACCTCGAGCGTTGACCATCATCAGAAGATTATGGAGTTTTTAGACCCAAACAGTATCTAGTAAGTTCTTGCCCGTGCAGTTACCCTACAAGTGGGCTGAAAACTCTTTTAGTGTCCCGAAGGATGTCCAGATAGCCATCCACCCACGTTCTAGTGCAATCGTCGAGGTGGTAAAATCTACCTATCAGGCGCGATGAAAGGGGACGGGGTCCACAGAAGGAGTGCATGTATACATCATATGACTACCATCTGGTGGCATCAGGGGCCGGTGCAGTGTGTCCGTAAATGAACCATTGGGCCTTGAGGAATCGAGCAATAAATTCTATTGAGAATGAATCTACCAGTGCAACGTATCTGATTAAGAAATTGGGATAATCACTTGGCCGGATGACTAGAGGTTGGTTCGAATGCCAGAGATCCTCGCTGGCGAGCTGGGTCATTGTGTAAAATTATCTAGGCTGTGCGATTTCTTCCGGCGTGGTACGAATCTCACCTGTGAACGCAGCCGGCAGGAAGTCCGCCCTGGTTTTGTGCGGACTGCCCGACTTCTTTGCATCAGAAGCTCTTATCTCGGCCCTTTATTCGCCGAGCCTGATGTGTTAGTCCGATCTTTCTCGATTCGTCGTCACCTCAACTGAGTCGGCGTCTTTCGTCCGGATACACAAAACGATCTAGACATCGCAAGTTGGGACGTTGTGAATATGTTCGGGTATCAAGTTATCACACGTCATTTCGAAATCCAGCGCATCACACGGATGCATGTCCTCAGATCACGTTTATAGTTTTGCGCAGTCACTGACTCGCATCCAAATATTTATGATTATCAGTACATATGAGCACAGCTTCGCTACACGGAGGTATGGCCACATGTTCATTCGCCAGGGTTTGACTGCACAGTCGACCTGATGGCATTGGCGGTTTGTTCGGATCGCACTCTTAATGAGATACCATCATGAGGAAATTTCCTGTCGTAGCAACGCGGTCAGAGTGACCTAGACAAATGCAGGAATTCCATACCAAGGTATATCCGTAGCTAAAAATGCAGCTATGGAGGCTGAGCGTCGGTCTGGTTCGTGATCAGAAATGATATTGAAGCAAGCAAGTGTCGATGCGACTGTTATTACAAGCGAGGAGAAAGCGATCCCTTGTCCTGGGCTGTGAAACAGAGTGCAAGAGTCAACATGTGTGTTCGCCGAGATGGTATCGACGCTTACCATCTCCTTCTCCCAAACCCAAATATGACTTGGCGGGGATCAAATACGTCGGGATCGAACTCGCCATTGGCTTTGAGAAACCTCTCTGGACAGAAATTCTGCGGGTCTTTGAACCTCTCTGGGTCATGCAGAATCGTCCTGCGGTAAGATGCTATCAAATGTCCAGGAATGGAGTATGCAAATCCCTACTTTAAGTTGGCAACCAATGACGATCTTGCTGGGATGAGATATCCTTTGTACTCCTCATCGACGTCGCTGGAATGATCGAGACCTATGGAGATCTCAGTCTGGTTTACAGCATCGCTTCTGGGTAGTACCAACCCATCCACACTGGCGGACGCCACCTCATCATTTCCATCACAACAGCGAACGTGTACGGAATTTTCGATGGATCACAAGTAGATGTGGTAGCTAGAGATATCATGGTGTCGAAGTCAGTCAGGTAAAGATGGTAGCTAAATCAAATGACTCACGCAAATTGCCATGTCCAAGGAGAGCGTCGAGCTCCTTTTGTGCTTTCGCCTGTGCCTCTGGAAACCTGGGTACAAGTATGAAAGGGCCAATTCACTTAGATCAGTTACATAAACTTTACCATGCCATCGCCATCATGAAGGTGAAAAGCAGGATTCCGGTGGCGATAACAGCTCCTAAGTATGTATTGTCAGCATTAGGGATGTTGAATGCAAGCTCGCACATACCCGAGTAGAGTGAACCAGCAGCATCGCGAAGGATAATGTCGAGTTCATCGTCAACATCCCCGTTGTTCAGAATATCAGTCACGAACGAAGTTGTCACGTTGTTTTCAATCTCAAAGAATGAAGCTCAGTAGAGAACAAGAGATAATGTTATAGAACACTCACTAATTGTCGTTTGGTCTCTTCATAAGGAATGTAGGTCTGACTTTCGACATCCTCTCTGTTAATTCTACTCTTTGTCTTCAGAGGGA
>JBBPTG010000418.1:0-14862 GCA_038093975.1 Chalciporus piperatus | reverse complement strand
GCAAATGCGGGTGCGGGAAGGGAAGGAGTGGGGAAAGCTAGGGTTCGTGGGGGGGCAGGCGACACAGGGAACTGTGGAGCTCTTCGGGATATTGGGGTTGGCGACGGTGGTGTTGGTGACCTTGGGATGGTTACAGCTGAGGAAAATTCGTGGAAGAGGTGAAGGGTTTCTTCTTGTTCCTCTTGGGTGGTGATTGGTTCGTCGTAAAGATCCGAGGTGTCGTAGGGGTTAGAGGGATCTTCCTCTTCAGGTGAGCCCGAGTCAGAAGATTCGGGGTTCTGTGGATTAGCGGTCTCTCGTGGGGGGCCCCAACGAGAGGTGTCGAGGCGAGGTCGTTGGGAAATGGTGGAGGTCTACAGCGAAGGTAGCCTTTCAGGGGTAACTTAGATCTTTTGTTACGCTTGTACCGGGTAGGTCAAAGCGTAGACACAAAAGCCTAGTCAAAGACAAGGGTTTCAAGGTAGCCTAACGATGGGATGTCCACGTTAAGGCCTAGCGTCCGTTCAAGAGTGGGACGGTGACTCTCAGAGGGTTCACAGGAAGCAAGGAATGACCAAGCTAGACGTTTATACCTGCTGGGTTGGCGGTGAAACTCGAGGGTTTATATAAGTAGAGAAACGAGTTAAGGGCAGGCATGGAACCGGTTGGAAGGTGTAAGAACAAGCTATGACGAATAGGAATGAGTCATGCTTGGTAAGAGTACGAGTCAGCGATGACGAAGTACGGAATGTGAAAGAACATCGAAGAACATCCGCTGACTAAAGCAAGCAAGAAATAAGAGGCCTAGGCAGGACTCGAACCAGCGACTAGGACTTAGTACAAGGTAATGAGAAAGGAAAGAATGAATGATCGTAACAAACGCTCTGGATGACGATGCGTTTTCATGCTCTGAATCCATGTGCTTGTACCACCGAGTTCTAGAAGCGTTTTTACGCTCTAGTTTCTGTGCTTTAGGCAAGCGACCATGGGGTCGCTATGCCGGTATGAATCCAGAAGCTCTGACTGCGCTTTTTCATTCTTTATTGAACGATAAACTTACGCGTTACTCTTCAGATTCGATACTACCATCCATCTCTCACAATGTCTTCCTCCAGCTCCACCTTCGCCTCCATCCCCACGCTCAACGGCTCGAACTACCTTACTTGGGCCCCCAAGATGCGCGCATACCTTATGTCTATCGGAGTTTTCTATACGACTCAGAAGACAGAGGATATTGATGACGACGACTGGTCCAAGAACACGGAGAAGGCAGTCGGTTCTCTTTACCTGAAGCTCAACGCTTCGCTCCAACGTCGCTGGGAAGAGGAGAACAACGCCAAGGCCCTTTGGGACGCACTCAAGGAGGCCTTCTCCCACCCAACTTTCGCCAACGTTTACGACGAGTACGATACCTTCGAGAACATGAAGTTCTCTCTTCACGAGTCCCCGGCTGGGACTTTCTCGAAACTCAGGACCGCTTTTCAGAAGTTCGACCAGTACAAGTTCCCTCTCTCGGATCGCTGGCAGATCCTGATGACGTTGAGGAAACTCAAAGTACTTCCTTACATGTCGACGTTTTTACAGCTGCTCAACGCGAAGTCCGGAGATTCGTTGAAGGACGTCACTACTACGGAGATTGAGATTACGGGCACGGGCGCAACGGAGGTAAGAACTCCACGCGTCGTCACTCGGGCTGGCGCCCTTCCATTCACCCTCGACGAGATCGAGCAAACCGCTCTCGGTGCTTGGTCTCAGCAAAATTCTTCGAAGGCTCCCGCGCCTGCAAAGCCTGCTCAGACTGCTCAGGCGTCCAAGATATCGGCTGTCAAGCCGAAAGGTCAGGACCCGCAGTTTACACAGCAGCAGCAGCAGCCGACGACCTCGAACAACGGTCAAGGGAACGCCAACTCGAATGGCAAGAAGAAGAGGAAGCGCGGAACTCGTTCCGCAGAAGGTCAGGCAAAGAACGAGACTCGCAAGTCTCGTGCCCATGCCAACGACGCTTCGGCGTCTTTTGCCTTCTCTTCCTTCACCACCCCTCCCGTCGTTATCGCCCCTGCAGCCACAGTCTTCACCACGCCTGTTACGATCGCCCTATTCTTTCCTCTTCTTTCCTTGTACTAAGTCCTAGTCGCTGGTTCGAGTCCTGCTGTTACGAACGCTCAGTTCCTTATCCTAGTCTTTCCTAGACTTCACTACACTTACTATGTTTCCCTTTCACTTTTGCACTTAGTCGCTTTCTCTCCCTTTTCTGTTATCTTATCTTATCAAGATCACATCACGTGACCTGCTGACATCAGCTAGGTCTAGCCTTTCGCTTACGTAACGTGGCTGTGCATCTTCCCCACTGTCCATGACTCATACCGAGTCACCATGACTCAGACTCTTAATGACTCATTATGACTCACCGTGACTCATACTGACTCATCTCGCTTCCTAGTCATATACGCTATTGGCTGTTACTTGCCATGACTCATATCTAGTCATACCTAGTCATATAGTTAAGGTTTAGCCACAACATGTACAAACACTGTCAATAGTATATAAACCCGGGTTGACAAGCACTGGCTCCCCAGTCTTGTTCTCCTGGAGTTTCCTCTTCTTGAACTTCATGGGCCAAGCGCTCCTGCTTGCCTAGTCTGATCCTCAGCTCTAGTTACTGAGTTGATGTGGTTTCGCTAGGGCATGTTGTCTGATGATAGCGCTAGCTCTTGATTGAGTTGAGTCGTTTCACCTGCCTAGGCCTCTTATTTCTTGCTTGCTTTAGTCAGCGGATGTTCTTCGATGTTCTTTCACATTCCATGCTTCGTCATCACTGACTCGTACACTTACCAAGCATGACTCATTCCTATTCGTCATGGCTTGTTCTTACACATTCCAACTAGTTCCATGCCTGCCCTTAACTCGTTTCTCTACTTATATAAACCCTCGAGTTTCCTCCTGTAACCTTAAGTTAGACCTACGCAATCTAACCTTGTTACTCCTCGTTCTCCTTGAACCCTCTGAGAGTCACCGTCCCACTCTTGAACGGACGCTAGGCCTTAACGTGGACATCCCACTGTTAGGCTACACTTGAAACCCTTGTCTCCGACTAGGTTTTGCGTCTACGCTTTGACCTACCCGGTACAAGCGTAACAACGCCCGCCACCGACCCTCGTCAACTCGCCCACTCCTCTGGTGCTACCCACTACGGGCCACCAGCTTTTCCACAGACCCTGCGCAGCATTGACCTCGCGCACCGCATCCTGGTCACGCCAACTCCCCAGACGCTTCGTCGTCTCGACAAGGTGGCAAACCCACCTTCGGACACGTTGTCTGAGGAACGGCCCAACAAGCGCCTCCATTTAATGGAGCGCGTCGACGTTTCGACCCCATTTGCATCTGTCGTGGAACTCCCTGACGAGGTTCCCATCACGCCTCTCGCTCCGCCACCCCCTCGTCGTCCTACCTTGCGCGAACGTCTCGAAGCACGTTTGCCGGAGACCCCGTCTCCATCACCATCACCACCACCAACGAATGACCCCATTGTCCGCTTGCCCGGACATTGTCGGCAGTCTACGTTCGGTGAGATTGACCCTGGCACCTTCGCTCTGCCATTCGTTACCACGGTTGCTCCTCTACCGGAAGAGGATATAGTCTCTCTGGGGGAGGAATATGACATCGATGACTACATTGAGCGTTTTTACGCCGATGATGAATTCGAGTCGCAACCACTTGATGAGAGGATCGGAGAAGTCTTCCCGGACATGGGAGAATACTTCGACTTCGACTATGATATGACTGAAAGGTCTGTCTCTTCACTCTCGCATCTTAGCAATGACAACTCACAACTGCCTTATTCACAGCAGTATGTAGAGTACATATTGTCATCTGTCTTAGATAGCGAAGTCCCAATGTGTATGTCGATGTTCGATCTCGATCCGTGTGAAGAATGCTTTAAGTTGAGCGATCCTGATGTCAAGTCGGATATTTGGCTCCTTGACTCTGGAGCATCGTCTCACTTCACTTATGATATGTCCGATTTTTCGGAATATAAAGAATTTGAAGTCCCTAGGCAATGCAAGACAGCGAACGGTCTAGTACCTATCAAAGGTCAAGGCACTGTCTTGGTTAATTTCAAGGGATCTATCGTTAGATTATCCCCTACCATCTATATGCCCACGACAGACATCAAGCTCATTTCCATGGGCACTTTACTCCAAGATCAAGACATCTCTCTACGGTCCGCTGGCAACGGAACACTGATAGATTTTTGGCATGCCCATAAAAAGGCTACCATTCTTCAGTTCCATTCACATCCTGGCTCCACAATGTATTTTATACGCGCCGATGTGGTCAAGACCAAAAAAATTTTCAACTGTGAAGTTATATGCGACAGACTATGATGTTTTACATCGTCGCTTAGGACATGCTTCCAAAGATGTCATTCACGCAGTGAAGAAGCACCTCAAGGATTTCCCTGCGGTTGAAATACCAGCGGATGATCATGTTTGTCCTGGCTGTCAACTAGGCAAACAACCTAATCGTGCATTCCCGCCTACTCAACGACGTGCCACTGAACCGTTTGAACTTGTTTCAAGTCGTTTGAAACGGAATCGTACTATAGGAACAAATATATCATCGTTTTTTATGATGATTTCACTTCAATGTCTTGGATCAAGCCGTTGCGAAACAAAAATGACGCACTGCCTGCTACTCGACAATTTATCAAAATGGTCCAAACGCAATGGAAAAGCCAAGTAAAAGGCTGAATGTCCGATGCTGGAGGAGACTATAAGTCTAAGGCTTTTGATGAAATGCTTCGAAACGAAGGAATTCTCATATATCAAAGCGCCCCACACACTCCTCAGCAGAACGGCAGAGCTGAACGGCATATCCGTACACTCATGGACAAGGCACAAGCAATGCGTCTTCACGCTTGCTTACCATCATCATTCTGGGAATTCGCAGTTCAACATGCTCGGTATCTCCACAACAGAATCCCTAACAGGAGACTTAACTGGAAAACACCACTAGAGCTACTAACTGGCGAATTTTCATCTCTCAATCACGTTCGCGTATTTGGATGTGGTGCCTATGTGCATCTTCCCGAAGACACTCGTGGTGGAAAGTTGCAACCAAAATCACAGCTAATGGTTTATCTGGGAGTTTCTCCTACGAACGAAGCCAATATGCAATTTTTGCGACCTAATAATTCCATCCACACGTCTGCGCATGCAGTTTTTGATGAGAATTTATTCCCAAAGTGCCCAAATTCAAAACCTCATCGTGCTGTATCCCTACCGAGACAAAGACATCATCATCAAGAAGATGGAGACGCTAATCAAGAGGATGGAGACGCTAATCATCCTGATAGTGATCCAGAGGACGAGAACCCCCGTCGCCCGGAGCAACCGCGGGTTCCACCCCCTCAACGGCCTGAGGAAATACCCCGCGATGATGAATCAGCGGATGATGACGAAGAAGAAGCAGAAATTCCTCCTGCACCAGTCACACCCCCTCGTCGTGTACCGACGAACAATGCTCCACCAGCATTACCACCTAAAAGCGACCATACAAGTCGCAGAGAGCGCCCACAACGTGATCGCAAGATTCCGCTTCGACCTGGAAATGTCTATGGCGAACGCGAACATCCCACTAAAACCGTAAAGGAAGTGGAACACCTCTCACGCTGGAAGGAACTCACTGGAGAATCATCCTCCAAAGTACCAAATATTCCCGGTGGTTTACCATCAACTCCTGAGCCACCCGCTCCTGAAACAGCATCAGCTGAGGATTCAGAAACGGAGATTGAACGACTAACCCGGGAAGGGGGAGTAAACTTGGCACGTTATCTATGTGCTAAAGCTATCAATGACACAGAGGAAAAACCCAATCACCGTGAATGGTCTTTCAGAGACATTCAGCGATTACCATCCGACGAACAGAAGCTTTGGCGTGAAGCATGCATGAAAGAATTGCAAATGCTCAAGGAACGCAAAGTGTATGAAGTAGTCGACAGACCTAAAAATCGGAAAGTCATTAAAAACCGATGGGTCTTTGACGTCAAAACCGACGGTCGTAAACGCGCCAGATTGGTTGCGAAGGGATTTTCCCAGATCGAAGGAATTGATTACGATGAGATCTTCTCTCCAGTTGTCCGATTTGAGACAGTGCGAATGATGCTTGCACTCGCCGCTCTAGAAGATTGGCACATCACTGGACTAGATGTGCGTTCCGCATATCTATATGGTCCACTGGAAGAAGAAATCTATATGGAATTTCCAGAAGGTTTTGCCACACCTGAGTTAGCCGGCAAAGTTCTCAAGCTTAAACAAGCTGGTATCACATGGTGGCGCGAATTAAAGAAGTCTATGGAGGAACTAGGCTTTAAAAAGATTTACTCAGACGCAGGCATTTATGTCTACACACGCGGCAAAGTCTATGTCGTTGTTTATGTGGATGACACCTTCTTTTGCGGTCCCAACAAGCTTGAGATTGATCAACTCAAAGCAAAGTTTATGAAACGATGGGAATGCCGCGATCTCGGTGAGACAAATGAATTTCTCCGCATGAGAATTCGTCGAGACCGATCCAAACGCTTGATCTTTGTCGATCAATGCGATTACCTTGATAAGGTGGTTGAACGTTGCGGTATGCAAGATGCAAAACCAGCACGCACCCCTTTGCCTCAGGGATATTATCCGATCAAAAACACACAAGATGTTGACCCTGTGTTACGGACACGTTTCCAAGTGGTCATCGGATCCCTACTCTACATCATGCTCGGCACACGCCCGGACATAGCCTACGCAGTTACTCAACTTGCGAGACAATCGGCAAATCCGACTCAAGAGCATCTTGATAAAGCGCTCTATATCGTGAAGTACCTAAAGGGAACACGAGACTATGCTCTTGTATACGATGGAAAGAGTGGCTCTGGTCTAATCGGACTCTCTGACTCTGATCTCGGAGCTGATCCAGAACGTTCACGCTCGCAGACAGGATACTTCCTGAAACTCGCGAATGCAGCTTTCATGTGGAATTCGCATCTCCAGAAGAATACAGCGAACAGCACCACTGAAGCTGAATATATTGCTTTGTCTAATTGCTGCAACCAAATCATTGGTGTAAAGCAAATGCTGAGTGAATTGGGATATAATCTCAAATCTGTTCCTCTCTGTGGCGACAATCAGGGATCGATATTTTTATCACAAAATCCCGTCAATCAGAAAAAGCATAGACACATACGTATTGCTTATCACACTATTCGTGATGCAATCGAGGAAAAGCACGTTGAACTTTTCTACATCGAAGGAAATGAAAACCCTGCAGATATCTTTACAAAGAATCTGGGTTATATCAAATTCGAGAAGTTCCGTTCACTCCTTGGTCTAGTGATACATCGCGCCGATTAGTTTGTGCGCATGAATATACATTCTTACTATGCTCGCATATACTAGCGTACACTAAGCATGGGGGAGTGTTGAACGTATTACGCTCATAGTGTATAGTTCACTACGTTTCCATAAACGATAGTTGATTAGGTAATCACCACCGTACACTTATATATTCAAACTCAGTCGATCTGAGTTAATACAACTCTTTAACCACAACCACAACAGTGCAATCAGGTGAGCGAGCACAAACTTCCTTTGTGTCTACGCAGTATGCTGCTCTGGTAGTCCACAGCCTTATGGCTTAGCATGACACCAGTTCAACAGCAGTTACACACTATACTAACAGGAGTCACATCATTGACAGGGATGGAGCGTGTATAGCGAGCTACAGTAGGTATAGTTCTTACATGCATGCAGACTCGGAACAAACCGATTGGATACTAGCATTCAAGTTGACATACGAGGAATGGTATACATGGTGACAAGATCCAAGAGAAACACGATAGACAACAACTAATATTCCGGAGAGCCTGACAATGTACCTAAAGAAATATTACCGTGCCAGTTAGACGAACGTGAATGCCAGTGCAATTTTTAATTGGGTACTTACTACCATACTGATATTCACTGATGCTGCTAGTGGACAAGCGGGGATGCTTCGCGACTGGCCTGCGTACAATCGACGTTGGCCCAGACTGATTCGCTGGCATGTTGATTGCCATGTCTCTGGCCATTGCTTGCTTGCGCTCTGCGCCCGATGCTTGTACAGCTTGGTGAGGGTCGTACTCTCCTCACATCGGGCCGTAGCAAGTTCGTGCTCAAGGCGACGGACAGTATGACGAGCTCTTGCAACCTCGAGTATCAGCTGCGCATCAGTTTCGTCAAACTCGGTTTGATCGACATCGGGATCGTGCTGCTCTGGCTTCTAAGGTTCATGTGAGCGTCCCCATTTATTGTGAGTATATGATAGGGTAAATTTCTTACCCATGAGAAATCCATTGATACTCTCGAACCTCGAGGCACGAGTGATCCTCTGACAGGTGCAGGTGTCCCCAATTGCGAAAACATGTTTCGAGCCGACTTCCGGATGGCGCCAACTGCACTGGGAGTGCCGATAGTAGTAGTAGGTGCAGTTGCGACTCGACGAACAAGATCTGTCTCTGGTAATTTTGAAGATGGCACTGGAGCGGGATCTGAGGAGTCAATGGAGCGAGGAGAGTCTGCATGAGGTGTCCCAGGAACAGCGCTGAGGCTGACGGAAGGCTCAGAACGAAGTGCCTGACTATTTTCCAGGTCCGTTATGGATGAATCCGAAGGGGTCGGGTTGCATGGATTGTTAGCCATTCGAGGGTTGAACGTTGAGAGACTGAGGAGAGAGTGACGATTCAATAGAACCATGTAGGGGGCTACAAATTTCCACAGAGCTCTCACGGCCACAATCACCGTGATATGTGATGTGCGTCCCACTTTCTTCGCTATTCACTATGGCTCACTGCCCTAGGTGCTGTTACGATCACTACCTGCCCCTATCCTTTTTCCTTGTCTCTGTCTCTCCCCGAGTCCTTCCTTGACTTCCCCGAGTCCTTCCTATCATCTAGACGCTTGATCTACTTCATCGATCCCTTATCCGCACTCGGATCTCCGATCTTAGCTCTAGCCCTTGACTTGTCTGCCTCGTGTCCCACCTCGTGGACCCTCCAGTGACTCACCTACCTCGTGTCCCGCCTTGTGCCCCACCTCGTGGGCCTTTCTCTGACTTGTTCACCTTGTGTTCTCCGGACCTATCTCATATCCGGTCGGCATCTCCTTTCTCTTTGTCATTCCTTTGTCATTCTGTCTTATGCCTCCGTCCGATCATCGGACGTTCGTCATTTACCCTTAGTCTTCCCTTTCCCTTCTGGTTGCTTAGTCATTACCTTTGGGATCGTACTTAAGTCCCAGGTTCTCGCGCCATGACACTCTAACCTTGGTCTACCCGGTCACCCAGCTACCTAGCCTAGTGTCCTACCTAGCTATCTCTCTCTCTCTTTCTAGTGTCCAAGCTCTCTATGCAATCCATTCCTTGTTGCTAGATCTTGCCTAGAATCCCTGAGTCGTCGCTCTACTCCTGAGTGAGCGCTTGAGTCTTGTCTGGACATCCCAGCAAGCTCTCTCCTTGTTCCAACCGGGTCTACGTTTGGGCCTACCCGGCACACACGTAACTGGTGCCTCAAGTTCTTTTCCAGCGAAAGAGGTGTTACATTCCATCTCTCTCAGCCCCGTAGCCGATGTCACGACTCAAACTATGCCTACAACCTCGTAATCCCTCGCATTCCGGACTCGGGGGACATTCAAGCTGTGACTCCGACACGCTCACCGTCTCTTGATCCACCGGATTTTGATCCGCCAGATGAGGCGCTACTAGCAGACCTCGAGACTAATCATGAGGACGATCCGCCAATTTTGGAAGTCCAGGGTTCGTCTCCATGGGTGGTGGATTACTTTCCGGGTGCCTCAGCTAAATACGGAGTGGGCGAAACCTTCCTCTCGCAGTTCCGTAGGGACCAGCATTTGGGGCAACGGTGTTCCAACATCTATTACCCATTCGCGGTAATCCTCATAATCTCACAGACGCAGATGCTGCCCCTTTCATTCTCCTCAGCGCGGGAGTTGCGCTCTCGTGTCGAAATGTTACCGTCAGGGCCACGTTGGTCCTACAGAGTTATCTCCAGCAGCCACGAGACAAAAGATCCGGTGGTTTTATACTACCGCGACGCCATAGAGTGCGTCAAGCTGTTGTTCGGTCACCCACTCTTCGCAAACAAGATGGACTTTTCACCCGTTCGGCTATTCACGTCCGCTCAGCGTGATGTCAGGGTGTACTCCGACTGGATGAGCAGTGACGGTGCTTGGGAATTGCAGGCGAGTGTGAAAATCTGAAAATCTTTGTAAACTGACAGTTTGGCACAGGAATCGATTCCCGGTGGCAGCACAGTATGCGGTGTTATTCTGTCATCAGACAAAACTCATATCACCAATGTATGCGGAGGCAAAACCGCCCATCCGTTATTGATCAGTCTCGCAAACATCAAGATGGACGTAAGGAACAAGGCCTCCACCCACGGGTTTCTTCTCCTCGCATTGATGCCAATCCCCAATTTTATCCATCGATCATCCCGAATGCGTACAGTCCTCACAGATCGTCTTTTTCATGAATGCTTAGACATCATCCTCGAGCCACTCAAAGAGGCGATGAGAAAGGGATGCACAATGCCCGATCCCTTCGGGAACCTTCGATATTGTTTCACTCCGCTCGTCTCTTACATCGCCGACACGCCCGAGGCTTGCATGCTTGCTTGCGTACGAGGAAAAACCTCTCCAGTCACTACGGCTTCGTACGAAACCTTTGGGGACTCATTCCGACATCCATCACGTACTGCTGCCATGACAAAACGGCAGCTTCAATCCATCGCACCCCTCGCTTCGAGTTCAGACGTCCAGGAGTACTTCGATGCGTGCGAACCCTTTCGTCTCAGTGGAGTTTCACTACCTTTCTGGCGAGATTGGCCATTTACAACGCCTTCTCGATTCCTAACACCCGAGCCCCTGCACCACTGGCACCGCGAGTCTTGGGATCATGATGTCTCATGGTGCAGAGTCGCACTTGGGGACGAGGAAATCGACTTTCGTTTTTCAGTTCTTCCCAAGATTACCGGTCTTCGCCATTTCAACAATGGGATCACAACACTCAAACAAGTGGGCGGGCGGGCGCAGAGAGATGTGCAACGATATCTTGTGGTCGTCATTGCCGGCGGTGCTCCCCGAGGTGTTGTCACTGCAATCCGTGCGCTCATGGACTTCAGATATCTTTCCCAAGCCCCAGCAATTACTGTATGAATGAACGTATTACGCTCATAGTGTATAGTTCACTACGTTTCCATAAACGATAGTTGATTAGGTAATCACCACCGTACACTTATATATTCAAACTCAGTCGATCTGAGTTAATACAACTCTTTAACCACAACCACAACATTGCAATCAGGTGAGCGAGCACAAACTTCTTTTGTGTCTACGCAGTATGCTGCTCTGGTAGTCCATAGCCTTATGGCTTAGGATGACACCAGTTCAACAGGTTATGAGCCCTGCCAGCACCCTTGTGCTTGGCATCATCTGAACGCTCTGGATGACGATGCGTTTTCACGCTCTGAATCCATGTGCTTGTACCACCGCGTTCTAGAAGCGTTTTTACGCTCTAGTTTCTGCGCTTTAGGCAAGCGACCATGGGGTCGCTATGCCGGTACGAATCCAGAAGCTCTGACTGCGCTTTTTTTATTCTTTATTGAACGATAAACTTACGCGTTACTCTTCAGATTCACTACTACTATCCATCTCTTGAAATGTCTTCCTCCAGCTCAACCTTCGCCTCCATCCCCACGCTCAACGGCTCGAACTACCTTACTTGGGCCCCCAAGATGCGCGCCTACCCTATGTCCATCGGAGTTTTCTATACGACTCAGAGGGCAGAGGACGATGGTGATGCCGATTGGGACAAGAACACGGAGATGGCAGTCGGTTCCCTGTACTTGAACACCTTAGGCACCACATCTCGGAACTTTTAGACCCCATTTAGGTGGGGTTCCTTGTCGACGCGAAAGTGACCAAATAGGCCCAGAATCTGCATCTGCAATATCCGCAGGCCGTCACCGCATTGCCTCGGGCTTCACAGAACCGTTTTGGGAGCGCTTCTTGAGGCTCTGCAAACCGTCCTCGCGGCAAGCGTGCGGTTCTGGGATTGTGTAGGTCCCGCTGCACTTTCTCGCTGTCTCTCTCCCACCATGGCACCCCGGTCTGGAACGCGGGCGGCCCTACCCAGTACCTCTAGCGGTCTTGGACAACACTTCAGTTCACCTCGTAAAGCCAGAAATGCGGTCAGAAAAACTCGGCAGTTTGTCACTATCCCTGGTCGAAACAACAAACGCCAACGACTCCTTGACCGCCTCGACGATCTACTAAACCATAAGCAGCCTCAGATCCCCTCTCCAAGTCATGCCGAACCCAGTCCTCGTCAATCTCAGCCCAATGATGATGCTCCGACGGACAAACTACCAGAATATCATTCTGCCGCAGAGGATTCCGTGCAGTATGACATTCCGGATGACGATCATTTCCCCGAAGCCGAGGCCAATTCAACACCCACAGCCAAGGCTTCACGCCATTCCGACAATTGGAAAAAGGTCATCCCTACGTTGGTCGAGCCGTTCCTGCAATACATTACGCAGACACTCGGTAAACCTATCCCTCAGCCTAATCTCACCATCTCTCTCTGTGCGCAAGGATGTGCACCCAAGAAGACCATGCTGACATGCCTCTATTTCAACCGTACGTATATCCCTTTACACCCGAGCCATCCCCTTGACACGAACATTAGATTTTTCGTCCGTCACTGTACACTCATGCCCATGTGCCTCTCTCCCTCAAGTCCTCCTGCGTTCCGGGCTTTTTCCTACAGCACCCTCACAGCCATGGATGGCAGTTTCCGTAGAGCTACTGTCCTTCTACCGCGCACTGTTTGAACGATCCTGCGATGCAGTAAACGCATTGGCAGCTGCTCTCAACTCCCACTACATCCGTAGAGGCTTCCGTATTTCAGGACGAGAGGTAATGTATATTCAAGTACGCAACTCGGTATTTGTATTAATAGACTTTCAGGGCAAGACAATTCAGGAGCCCTTCCGTTGCAGTCTAAGCCAAGCCGTCCAATGGTTCGACGTTCTGCAAGTCGAAATTGAACATCGCATCGAGGCAACTCTTGCAAACTCTCGCGCGCGCCTCCCCGAGGTGCAGTTGCTGGATGGCCAACAGGCGGATCGTCCTAATGATACGACATCTGATCGTGAGCCAACAAACCCCATCTCGACACGTTCCTGTTCATCGCTTCTCGTTCAGCGTTGCCCTGCATGCTTTGGAGGCAATAGCTATGGGAGTCAACTTGCAGATGGCGCAGACATTCATGTCGCTACCGATGGGAATTTCCATCATCGTCACAGGCGGTCTGCTGGTGACTGCCCGATTTTCTACGAGCCCATCTATTTCCTTTCGAAAGCGCAGGTCGACGCTGTGGGGAAACGCATCACCAAGGCACGCAAGCGTCCCGCCCACCAGCGTAACACTCAGGTACCAGATTCAGCTGTCGATCAATGTGAATCATCATACGAAGCCGCCGATGGTAAAAAACAAAAAGCTGTGATGGATACTTTCGATGATACAGGAGTGATGGCTCTCATATGCCGTCATGACATTCCACTCTTCTTCGCTAACATTGATACGCCTGGCGAGCAGCAGAAGTTCAGCATCGCTCTGATCGAACATTTGTTCTCGCTTCTCCCGCGCGAAGCTACCGTTACCGTTTTTTATGATGTAGGTTGTGTCACTGATCGTTCGCTGCGACAGGTACGTTAGTCGTGTGCCTGTGCCTATCACCTAACTGACCCTCATGTACAGTATGACATACTCGACAGCAATATCGTGTCGCGGCTGCGATTTGCCACCACAGCAATGCATGCCTATGGGCATGAGTGGGCATGCCAACTCGTATATAACCCTCGCATAGCCGAAGGTCTTGGCTTGTCCGACGGCGAGGGAACAGAACGACTCTGGTCACGCCTCATCAAACTCATAGGCATAGAACGCGCATCTTCGGTATGTTCACTTAGTCATTGCATTGAATTTCCATTAAGTAACCACTCGCAGCGGCAGCGCCGTATCTGGCTTCTTGATCGTCAAGTATCCGCCATTGGTCTCGACATGCGGAAAGAGCTAGGTCCCTGGATCAAACGCCGCATGAAGAAGGGAGTTGGAGAACAGGGGGATGTTGCTCAAGATGTGCTCGATAGCTGCGGTGTATCAACCACCAACCTGCGGGATCAATGGAAAGCACAACGAGCTGCTCAGCTCTCTATACGAGCTCGTAAGTTTTGCTACTCAGTGTTGATATTCTGCTTACAGTATCTACTAGACGCTCCCGTGAGACTGAAAAAGGAGCTTGATAGTGTTCTCGTATTACAAGCAGACCTAGATGCATCCGAGCGTGCGCTGCAAACTGCACGTACCGCGATCGAGAAAGATGACACCACCGGCGATGCGCTCGACATTCTCGACAGTATGGAACGTAGCCATAGCCGTCTCCTGGATAAAATCGAAACCCTGTACGCTTCTTTGAATGTTCAAGATCAATTTCCCCAGTTAGAAGGGGTGCCTCTGGAGTTCGTACGGACTTTACTCATGGCTCGGGACCTCAAGATCAATATTCGTAAAAGGGCGATTGGAAGCTTTTTTGAGTGGGACAAGCTTGATCGGGCAGTCGGCGGAAGAGACAAGACATTAGGTGCGTATTCAACTCTTGGCCTGCCCCTTAAATTTGATTGCATTCTCAGGAACGAAACTGCACCAACAAACGCGGAAGGCGATATCGAAACGGCAACCCGCCCTTATGTCCGCCATCAAAAAATTCAACAAATATTGT
>JBBPTG010000417.1:0-14941 GCA_038093975.1 Chalciporus piperatus | reverse complement strand
GTTCCGTTACCAGAGTTTGTCGAACGGGACGACGACAGATTGGATCAATTGGCGGAAGAGGACGATTCGGATGAAGACGACCAAGGGGACTTCGACCCTTTGGACCCGTCCGAGTTCGACGTCTAACACCGTGTTCCGTGTACCCCCACTGTCATTACGATACGTATCCGTTTTACCCTGGGCTTAGGCCAGCGATCTACTTCCTATTCGTTCCATCCCGGTGTTCGTCCGGAGACTTCTTCCGTCTCTCACAAACACAAAAGCTAATAAGAAAACCGTCACTTACTATACTTTCCCCTTTCTATCCTATCAAAGAAAACCACAAAGAAACCGTCAAAAACAATCTCTATTTCCCCTATCTCTTAATCCCCAAAACAAAGAAACCATAAAGCCAAAAACATCTCTCTCTCGTATCTGGTGTCTCACAGACGATTACTTATTACGTTCAGACTTCGAACGTGTGACGGGACATGTTGAACGTATTACGCTCATAGTGTATAGTTCACTACGTTTCCATAAACGATAGTTGATTAGGTAATCACCACTGTACACTTATATATTCAAACTCAGTCGATCTGAGTTAATACAACTCTTTAACCACAACCACAACGTTGCAATCAGGTGAGCGAGCACAAACTCCCTTTGTGTCTACGCAGTATGCTGCTCTGGTAGTCCATAGCCTTATGGCTTAGGATGACACCAGTTCAACAGGACACACGCCCATTCCTTTGATTCCGTTCTGTCCATTCCGGGCGCGTTATATGGGGCCTTGGTAGGAGAAGACGTCAGAAGTAGCGCAGGCGGAACCCTGCCTTTCGGAATCAGTGATCCATGGTTTTGTTTTTTTTTGCATTCCTTACTCCACTTATTGACCGCTTTCATTTCTTACTTAGACCAGTGAATCACTCATACGGAACGGACACGGACACGGATACGGACACGGATGGATTGATATTCGTACAAGTTACAAACATTGGATAGCGACGAAGGGATGCGGAAACCTACTTGTCGAGGGCAGCGACCATCGCCCTCAGATCCGCCAGCTTACCCATGGCCTGGTCAAGCTGCTCCTCGGCCTTGCGCACCAGCCCCCGGGACGACTGCATGGCGGCTTCCACTTCCGCGATCGCCGTTTGCATCCCCTCAACCGTCCCCACCTTCGCCTTGCCTTTCGTCTTCAGCTTTGGCGTGACGAGTTCGACGTCCAAGTCCGGAATGGACTCGGGAGTCTGGGGTCGACGTACCCGGGACGTTGATGCCCTGATCGCGCGAACTGCAAAAGCAACGGAACAACGTATTAGTACGGATGATACGGCAACAACGGGGACTTACTGTGGGCCTTCGGTTCTGCTTTCGCAGGGACCGCTTTCTTGGGCTTCTCAGCCGCCTTGGCCGTCGCCTTCTTTCCTCCTCGTCCACCTGCCTTGTTGCAGGCAATCTTCAGCTTCGCACATTTGAGGCAAGTGCGGTCGGGCATGCCACGGCACGGGACCTTGGCGGTTGCGCACTTGACGCACGGCGGGTGGTGCTCGACGGTACCGGGTTCCTCATCCTCTTCGTCATCCTCGTCCATGGAGACCCGCGATCGCTGCGCCGTGCAATGGTCAATAGGTGGAATAGCTCCGTATCAATCCGCGACTCACCTTACGCGTTGGTCGAGCGAGGACCACGGATACCTTGCCGGAACTACCGACGGAAGCGTGGATTGAGGGAGTGGAACGAGGGGTGGCACTGGTGGGAGGCTTCTCAGCGCTCCCAGTCTCGTCGCCCATCGTGGTGTCCGGTTCCGCGTCGTCGTCTTGGGTCTTCGCCGCCTCGATCCTATCCGCCTCTTCCCCGGACCACTTGACGTGGGCAGCCTCTGCCTCTTCGAGGGCTTGGAGAGACCGTGTGGGAATAACCGTGGGCACGCCTAACGCAGCAGCCGCAGCCTTCGTCGGCTCCATGGCTCTCTGAAGTACTTCCGTTGTAAGCGCGGACACGGAAGAGACCAACGCAACTCACCATGGCGGCGTTCCATCTCGTCACCCAGAGCCGCTGGTCCTCTGCCAAGTCTTCTTTGTCGTCTGGCGCGCACATGGCAAGGTCGAGCAATAGTTCCGTGGCGTCCTTGAAGGCCTTAGCGGCCGCGGCCCTTTCGTCGACGGGTTCAGCGGCGACGGAACCGAAGAGAGCTGTGAGACGGGAGGACATAGTGTTGGGGATGGTTGTGTGAGGAGAAGGAGTGGGAAGGAAGAAAGGAAGCGGCTGAAGCGGAGTTGTCACCCCCACGGACATGAGGCGCTTACCTAATCCGCTCATGTGACTGACTGGGGACAGTCAGCATCAAAGTCACCCTGGGATGTAGGGAACGCATATTCCCTACGCTTGCAGCCGGCGTTCTACCCCCATTTCCCATTCTCAACATTCCTCGACGTCTTTCCTTCGTTTCCATATATGTTCCAACCTCTTCCGCCGCACATACGGCTTTCCATCCCCATCACTTCTTGTTCCCGTCGTTCCGTGGTATACGGAAACCACGGATAGTTTGTTTTGTTCACAGGTATCGTCCTCCGTGTCCCCGGAAACCGTTGTCCAGGTATGATATGATTCGCTGGCAAGCTTCCCTTCCATTCCATGTTCTCTAACCTTGCTATGCGTCTTTACTGTTGCACTTTCCTTACTTTTACTCATCCTTTTCGTCTTGTCATCTATCCTGTCTATACTTAGTCCAGTACTGTCACTTAGCGTTCTGTCGCTATCAGAGTCTCGGGTATGCCCGGACTATAAAAGACTGTACTTTGCTTATTTTGAATCGACCTTTCTTTTCTCCACGCAACAACCTCTCTCTCTAAAACTCCGGAACCTTCGTCCACACTTTCCGTCCGTTCTTACCTTCGTTCCACTAGTCCTAACAGCAAGGAAGTGGTCCGGAACATCCGTTTGTTCGTACGGAACATCATTTTCCAGTTCTTCAACGGTTTGGTACGCCGGAAACGAGTCCTTTTGCTTGTCTTCATTCCCTGGAATCCCTTTAGGGTCGAACTTATCGTACCCTTCTTTATCTTTTGCTACTAACCTTCTCGGGATTTCTATTCCTACAGAGGGTTTAGCTTTCTTACACCGGGATCGATTAAAAGAATCATCCCAAATGTTCATTAGAGAGAACTTTTCGATTAGCTCGTCAACATCGGCGGCACACTTGGGTGACCGCTCGGACGAGCCCACCGTACTCCGCTGCCATTCAGGAGCGAGAAACACAGGAACACTTGGGAAAGGGTTGTATAAACGACCTGGACGTCTTGGATGCGACAGCTTCACCATTATTCTAGCAGCTGATGATTGATGACTCCTTACATTGGAACATGGACACACCTTCGCTAATTCAAAGATCCAAATTTTTCAAATAAAGTTGCGTGAACGTAGTGATAACAGTCTCCTCCGAGGACCCAGAACACGAGGGAATCTGTGCAAGCCTTGAGCAGGTACGGGAAAGTGCTGCAAGAGTGCAATGCACGAGGCATATTACCGGCGCGAGTTCCGGGAACACACTCTTGCAGCACTTTCCCGTACCTGCTCAAGGCTTGCACAGATTCCCTCGTGTTCTGGGTCCTCGGAGGAGACTGTTATCACTACGTTCACGCAACTTTATTTGAAAAATTTGGATCTTTGAATTAGCGAAGGTGTGTCCATGTTCCAATGTAAGGAGTCATCAATCATCAGCTGCTAGAATAATGGTGAAGCTGTCGCATCCAAGACGTCCAGGTCGTTTAATCACGTAAGTTGGGTGAACTGGTTGGTTTCTCATTATTTTGGCTTAATGGCCGTTATTTCCAGCAATACGTGCCTTTACTCAAACATTTTTTCGAAGAGAATCCATTCCCTATGCATGCCGATAAGGTCTTCCTCGCTAAAAAGTCTGACATGACTTATTGTCAGATCCACGTATGGGTTCGTCCTGTCCTTGCACTATGAGGTTTTATTGCGTGCTCATTCATTCTGTTAGTTCCAAAATCAGCACAATAACAATCATACAAAGAGGGTTTTGCATAGAAAACCAGTATCAGAAGGAGCCACCCTTCCGCTCGACACACTTATTCAGAAGATGGGGAAGTTTGCGGTTCCCCCCAACCGCGACCCAGATTCACCATCAAGCGAGCAAACAGCATCCGTAAGTTAGCTTACATGACTCCTAAACCAGACGCTGACCCCGATTCAAGCAGAGTCCTCGTGCGGAGGTGTGCAATGTCCTCGAGGGTGTTGCCCCTCCTCACGCCTTTCCCGCACCCTACCGATCAACATGCGCCTACAACCCTTTCCCAAGTGTTCCTGTGTTTCTCGCTCCTGAATGGCAGCGGAGTATGGTGGGCTCGTCCGAGCAGTCACCCAAGTGTGCCGCCGATGTTGACGAGCTAATCGAAAAGTTCTCTCTAATGAACATTTGGGATGATTCTTTTAATCGATCCCGGTGCAAGGCAGGGAAGGTGCCAGGTGATTGTTATGCAGCTATCTCAGCCATCATGATCAAGCCTTCCTCCGCTCCCCATCCTGCTTGTATTCACAAACCTCATGTCCTTGTTTTTTTTTTCCTTCGCATTCCAAGGGGACAGATATCCTTGTGTGCTCGTTCAATGGTTTGACGTTGTTGGCGACAAACCGGACGAAGACACAGGAATGTGGATTGTCCACCCTGCATTCAATCATCGCCACTGCCCCGCAATTGCACTTATCCACATACACACCATTTGTCGAGCTGTACATCTTCTTCCCATCTTTTACAACCAATGTGTCCCGCTTGGACTCAGACCTCATCACTCGTACGATGTATTCAGAGCATTCTATGTCAATAGGTTTGCTGATCATCACACATTTGAGGTGATTGTATAATATTTGTCTTGATGTACCAGTACTCTTCATGTGTAGAATTAACTTGCCTTATCTACTGGTTCACTTCTCACTCTTATCTACTTTCCATGGTCGTGTCGAGACTGGCAAGTAAATAAAGTATCAGAGTTCAAACTGGAGTGTCTTTATGTACTTTTGGACTTGAGGCTTCGAGTCGATGGTAGAAAAAGCTTGACTAAGCAGAGTGAGGTTTTGCTGATGTGAGGGAGTAATGATGGTGGTTCGGGAAGATCAACATGAACCTCGCAGGTTGGGGAAGATGCACAGCGCGTGGGTTGAGGAAAAGATTTGAGAAAATTGTTGGAACACGATATTATGCGCGCATGATATGAAGGATGGTAACAGATTGGCTTTTTCAAAGCTAAGAACTAAATGCATATGATATAGGAGGAATTCCAATGAACAAGGAACTTGACATAGGTTATTATGGCGCATACTATACGGTTTCCTGGCAAGGCAGGATCGTTAACGAGGTGGATCAGCGATCACAGGCCAGAGGGAACCATTCTCCCCCTCCCCTGGCATGAATGCTTAGCGGCCTTGGAGCGGACATATTCCGTAGAACACGTGCATTTGGAACAACGAGGTCCACCATCTCAGATCAATGGGTAATGCACATGGCACTGTGATGAAACAACCTCCCGCCAGCCTGGAGGGAAGTCTGTAGGTCGCGATACCTCGAGTTGGTGGTGATGTCATGGATGTCGGTACAAAACCGAGCATCACCAAGTGCAAGCCGCTGCGCTGTAGCACAGGAGGTATCGACATCCTGTACAACAGTGGCAGGCCATTCCCGGAAGGCACGAGCCTGAGAAAACGACTACCTCCGAACAAGGAGATCCGGAGCGCCCGAACAGGCTTGCAGGAGAGGGGACAACGGCAGCGAAGGTGAGGAAGAAAATAGCGCATCCTTCCAGAAATCAGAAGACCCGGACAGCGAACGCACGGATGAGGGAGGCGATGGGGTGGAAGATGACGTCTCCGACGTAGCTGGCGTCACACTGCGATGGGACAGATTTGGGCGAGGACATCGTCTTGGAAGCGGGGAGTATATTCGCGGGGAGTTGGATATTCCTGAGCGAGCGGGATGGATAAGGGGCGGCGTCGACATCGTAAAAATATCTGAAGGAGGTTTTGATGCTCGAACAATAGGTAACAGGGATATTTGTGGGAGAGGTGTGACCACAGTTGGATTGAGGAGCGCTGGATGCGGTGCCGGAGAGGGAATGACGGTAATCGAGTAAGTGGCGGCGGACGAATTAGTAAACGAACCACAGTGGGATCGCTGGGAGAGGGTATCCCTCACACTCAGAAGTGCGAATCGATCCACCAAATCATCTAAAGTGATCTGAGTGGTTTGTAAAGGCGAATTAGGGGAATGACTTGGGCGTCTTGGCCAAGGGGTCATCAAGGACATTTGATGACATGTTTTGAGAGGAGGAGCGGGGAGGTATGGAGACGGAAAAGCGTGTGGTGGTGCAAGGCACTTTTCCAGTACATTGTTGTGTCCTTCTGTCTCACGAAGCATTCGGACGTCGGGGGTCGAAGCCTGATGAATCGTGAGTGACTTCGCGCTTAATCACATAAGGGTCTCATACCTCCTGCGACGACTTTCGCTCATTCAAACGATTCGAGGAAGGAGTTTCACGCTGCCCAAGGGAGACTCCGTCGTCACGAACAACGTACTTTCCCATGCGTTCGCGTAGACCATCTAGCGGGAGTGTAGCTCCTTCAGACATGGGTTTTTTTCTCCAGGCTTTGCCTGCTTTTCTTGTGCGATTTCGTCGATTCTGAAACTGCTAGCACTGAGAACACATTAACTCTCTTGAGAGTATCACTCGTACCCAAACGTGGATCTGTCGGTACGTCATGCCAGACTTTTTCGCGAGAAAGACCTTGTCTGCGTGTGTAGGAAACGGGTTTTCGTCGAAGAAGTGCTCTAGAAGGGGAACATAATCCTGTGAAACGGTGATCATGGGCATCAAGACACAGAGAGGAAAGGAACGACGAACCGTATTGAAGGCTTGTCGGAGGTTATCGCAACCTGCCTCTTCCTTACTGGTAGGTACCGGTTTCCGGCAGCTCTTGTAAGCAACTATAACATCTTCCATCCAAGATTTGACTTTCGTCAGGTAAAGGTTTGCGAAAGTGTCCAAAAGCCGTCTTTCGGAGCTGTGAGGGAGAGGAAAATCAGCCAAGGCGCAGAATGCCTTGCCGATTGACGTTTCGTAGTATGAGCGAAGCTCCAACACGCGAGCGGTATAAACACGGTCCATCTCCTTGGCAATCCTGACATCTGCACCAACGGCAATAAGGGAGGGATATAACGATGGTGGATCTGGCAAGCAGATTGAGGGGATGGCGGATACGTTGTCGCTGCGTGCGGGGGGTTGGGATTGAGCACTAGTGGACTTAAGGAAATACTGCGTGTCGCGTATGATGTCGCCCAAGATGCCAGCGGTACTCATATTGCTGGAGGAAGAGAATTAGAGGAAGTGGTTTGGGGCAACTGTACTTGTGTGTTTATGTGTACATGTCAAGTTCGAAGTCCGCATTGTTCTGTTGTTCCAACTCATCCAAGTCCAGACTGCCCAGTGAGCGTTCGCAACGTAACTTTCTAAACCCCACAATCATGCCAGTGGACGACAAACTCCTTGATCGACTTGCTCGCGCCGAAGATGACCTTGTTCCTGCTATGTTGTCAGGGGAAAGAGAGCTTGCTTCATATGACTCGGCGTGGACAACGCTACTGGAGGATATCTCTCGATCGTCAGCCGATGGAAACATCAAGGGGGCCACAGTCGATGTTGCACACGATGTAATTTTGCGAATTTCGACCCTTGTGGATTGTTGCCTCAGCCTCTCTTCGGTGCCTCCTCCCCCATCCCCCAGCCCCGACACTATTCCAGGCAGCAGTTCTTCATCCTTCATCTCTGAAGCATATTTTTGGCTCCTCGAGAACATCTCGAATCCCTACCCGTCGCGAGCAATGAGGGCGTCTATGGCACAGAAATACCACTGCCCTGTCTCCGTGATCAGCTCTTGGTTCACAAATGCTCGGAGGCGAATGGGTTGGACAGCGTTGTGCCGCGACAATTTCCATAATTCTCGAGTGGACGCCGTCGAGGCTGCGTATAGGGCTCTGGTGAAGGAAGATCCAAAGCGCCAGTTGCCCCCAGAAGTTACGCATGCTTTCATAACTATGAAAGTAACAACAGAACAACTCTATTCGGCGACTTTTACGAAAAGTGCTTTCGCACGAGAGTTGGATGCTGTCGTAAAAGACATGACAGATCAAGATAAGCCCGCGGCGAATAGAGATCATTCAGAGATGGGCAAAGCAGGGAGCGGAAAGGAGTGCGAGAACGAGATATTTACGCGTTCATCCCGCATGTTGGACGTTGAATCACAGAGGCAGTTGATTCCGCAACCCCATCATCATTCTTCCAGTTCTCGTTCTTCATCGCCGGTGCCTAGTCTCGAAGCATCCTTAGCGGATGATAGCGAAGACCAAGAGGACATCTTACCCCCGATTTTGGCCGGTAAGAAACGGCGTCTATCGTCTTCAGAGTCGGGTCACGCTTCCGGCCTCGCGTCCAAACGTCCGTGGTATGTCGTAAACGCTTTTGACCTGACCGCAGCCTTTAATGTTCACGTTTGTGCAGTTTGAGTCGCTCCTCATATCTCTCTAGTAGTTCCACGTCGTCTCCTTCCATCTGTATCGAAGGGTTTTCCGCATTCGATTCCCCACAAACACCCCGTCCCTCACCAACTACTCAAGATTCCACCACTTTCGCCCTCACTCCTTCACGCAAACGACGCCTGTCCCATTCCGACACTGACAGACACTCAAACCGACCGGGAGGGTTAGCACCACCACCACGGTTTCATTCCGTTTCAGACTCTATTCCACGTCCTAGCATGGAGAGCGAAAGTTTCATCGATGAATGGTTCAGCGCTAATTTTGACTCTTTCTTTGCTCTCCCACCTCCTGTTGATGTTGTTGGTGCTGTTGAACCTGATCTCTCAGAACAATGGGAAGTAGAGTTGTTCAGTAACTACAGTGCACCTAAAGACCTGCACAAGCGTCCAACTAAGTCTATCTCGTCTAGTGAGTATATATTCTCCCTCGCACTATCATGATTGATGCAAAATTCACCCCAAGCAATCCGGAGTTCGGCATTGACAGATTTAGCTCGATTGCTACAGTCCGTCGAAAGTGACGAGTTTGTCTCGCCTATAGAGACGGCATCCCGACCCTCAGATCAATATATCGATTGGACCAAAGTCCTTGACGACAACGAAACCTTCGAGCCTGACATCGATTCATCCCACCAGAATCCTGATAATCCAGAGCCATTCTCAGAGACTGACCTCTCTATCCTGCCACCTCCCCAACTCATGCCTTCTCATCCCACTCCCTCCATTGCATCAAAAACAGCGAAATTACAACAACTACAGGCGATGCAGGAGGTTGTTCGACGAATGGAAAGAGAACTGCAGTTAGAAGGCATTGTGTTGTCAGCCAGTACCTCGCCTTAGCGTACATTGCCCATTTGTGATTGTGTAGATGACCATTTTACATTCGGCATCTCATCGACATGATTACTTGGCTTGTTAGTGCCACTACTCTGTTTTCGCTTCAGGAGACGGGCATATGGCTCTGATATTTCGTCCCGAGCGTGGCGCTCTCTTGTACACCAGAACAGTGACTGTTTCAGTGACGATTATACCTTGCGATCGCGAAATTTTACCATACGTAAATCTCGCCCATCCAGCAAGTATCATGGTCTGGTTGACGCCAACAAGACTGCTAATGTCTTTCTGCCACGGGCCCTTCCTCAATTCTCCATCTACCGACCTCCCTCATCGCCTCTTCGTCCCCCTCCTGAACACGCGGTGCGTTCAACAATGCACCAAGCATCTGCCAAGGATCATTGGCCCCTCCGTATGATAAAATATCTGCCTTATACTTCTCCCCAAGTTCACGATTGGGCGGTTCCTCCGAGAAAATATTTCGCCAAACATGCGATGCGATAGCTCGGTCAAAGAGATACGAATAATGTGTTGCTCCGTATTACGATGGTGGGATAAGATCTTGCCTAAGGACGGCCTTATACACCTTAGGCCAAAGTGAGCGCTTCTATTTCGGAAAACACCAACCGATACTTGCCTGCGCAATGGCACCCGTTCCAATCGGGGCTTCAGCGAACTCTTCAAATACTTCATCAAAGGGCCTCTGGAAGACCCTCTCCACAACTCGCTTCGTGTGAGCGAACGAATGGGGCTTTCCTTGCGAGTGCGTCGCCCCTAGTTTGTTGCAGAGCAAAGTAGGGAATAGATCTGCGCGGGAAGCACCCCATTGAGCGAGCTGTACATGATTAATGAGGGACATGTGAAACAAGGTATTCAAATCACCTTGATGAACGTCGGACCAGCGGCTTGCATTCTCTTTACAAGGAAATCATACCACCATACAGCACCCCATCGGTCACCCTGTAGTCGGCTATCGGGATTCCCGACCAATAGCATTGGCATAGTGATTATAACAGGCGCGAGCAAGTAGAAGAGGTGTATGAATCGTCTGGCTGTTAGGATGGGTTCCCAGATGTATTCTTGATAAAGTACAAGTATACGCGAAAGGAGGGAGCGATTAGGTTCTGCTGGTGAGCCAATCATGTCCTCATCCTTCAATCGTATTGCATTAGGTCGATGTTCCGGGCAAGGAATGAGGGTGGGTGACGAAAACAGAGAAGGAAGATGTAGCTGCGGACTCGGAGAGAGGTAGATAGCTACCCCGCCAACGATGGGAGCGAGCCATAAGGAAGTCCGCCATGTTCCAAAGATGACCCTTCAGCCTAAAATATGGCGGTGTTGTGATGAGAGTGCATGGGATGATCTCTGGATACGCTCTTTCGCCTCAGGATCGGACATGATGAATTTAATCTCCGATTGAACAGTAAAAACGACTGTAAACTCCGCATTGACGTCGTTGCTAGTGTGTGTCCTCACAACTATTCCTACTATCATGGCACTCGGCATTCGTGACCGCCTTCTTCGAGCGGAGGGTGACTCTCTACAGAGCCTTTTGCACGACGAAGACCACTTGTCTAACTATTCTGCATTTTGGACTAGCCTAGGATTGGAATCCTCTCTCGCAATCGCTCGACAGGACCTCGACGCTGAGGTGGTGGGCCTCGGTTGTAACGTCGCGTCACATATCGATTCCATTGCTCGCCGTTTTCTCGATATTAATAAGAAACTACAAGAGCTCTATCGTCGTGACTTGCAGGATATACTTCAAGGCATCAACGGTGTACATATTTCGGAGGCCACACCGCCCCGCGGTACCCCCTCGCAAAACCCGAATGCATCCCCCCAGAAGGACGAAGATCATGACTTCTATCCCCCTTTTCTCGCCCCTGCCTACGACTGGTTGCTCAAGAATCTACATAATCCCTACCCTTCCCCTGACTTCAAAGGCGCTCTCGCTCTTACATCGGGTTGTCCTGTCAGCGCTATCAGCTCTTGGTTCGCCAATGTGCGGCGTCGAATGGGCTGGACGGCTATTTGCCGTGATCATTTTTGCAATGCCCGCACCGACGCCGTAGATGCCGCATCGAAGATTCTCGTAAATGACGATCTTCATCATGCATTCCCCCCGGAGTTGGTGCACGCCTTCGTCACGATGAAAGTCAACGCAGAGGGACTTTATTCGTCACTGTTTACCCGGAGTGCTCTCGCTGGAGATCTTGATTCCGTGTTGAAGAATGTTTCGGAAATGGATAATGAAAAACGGCGCCAGATGAACGTCGTGGAGCGAGAAAGGGGGACACGTCGAGACGAGGTTATTCTACCTTCGCAGCTTCCTGCGAAATTCGCGGAACAGGAATGCTATCCCTCTCCGCAGCGTTCGCATTCTTCATCTCCGGTGCCTACCCTCGACGAATCCCTCACCGATGAGAGCGAAGATGAAGAGGATGTTTCGCCTCCGATTTTGGCTGGTCGCAAGCGGCGTTCATCGTCTTCAGAATTCAGTCACGCTTCCCCTCCCACATCTACCGCAAGGCCCATCAAACGTTTGCGGTACGTTGAATTCCTTTGGCATTTGCGCCACCATACTCATGTTCCGTTAGCTCTAGTACCTCGTCTACATCCAGTACCTCCTCGTCTGCATCCAGTTTACCTTCTCCGCCGACTAGCGTAGACAGCGACTTCTATATCACCCAGACTTGCACGAGTTCTGCAACCTCACGCAAGCGGCGTCTATCAGCTACCGATGCGCATGATATCCCAGCACGTTCACGCCCGCGCCTCCATGTTGTCTCGGATCCTCTTCCACGACCTCACCTAGAAAGTGAATATTCTGTCGACGAATGGTTCAACACCAATTTCGATGCCCTCTTCGCTCTCCCACCTCCTGTCGATGCCATTGAACCCGACCATTCAACGCAGTGGGAAATAGAATTATTCAGCAATTACAGCCTACCCCAGGACTTGCAAAGACGCTCGTTCAAGGCTTCCATACCTTGTAGGCCTCTTTATTTTCTTGAAGTTTCGACAATTGCTTAATGTTTTTGCTAGTCGTTCAAGTCCCCCAAACTTCATCACCAGATCTAGTTGACCTTGAAAACTTGTTGCAGTCTATAGGCAGTGACCAATACGTCGGGTGTTTTGAGACAATTCAACAACCGATAATACCCTTGGACACGGACTCCCCTCACGAACTTCCATTGTCGTCCGACGTTTCTCAGCCTATCGATTGGACTACCCTTCTCAATAGCGAGCAAACGTTTGAACCCACCATTGATTGCATATTCCCCCAACCCTATGTCGACTCTCAACCACTTTCCGAAATTGATCTATCTGTTCTACAACTCCCTAAAGTGATACCTACGACTATCCCACCAGCTACCTCGTCGAGCGATCATTCATCAACGTCAAAGCAAGCAAAACTACATCAATTACAGGCGATGCAAGAAGCTGTCCGACAAATGGAAAGGGAACTGCAGTCAGAAGGTATTGCCATGTAAGTGCTCTTTTATTGCGCTCGTGTTCAATTGGCTGATTTCGATTCCAGATGAACATCTCATCCTTATACGCACCTCGTTACAATAATCTACCAGCATATCATTATTATTATACCTATTGGATCTCTCACTCGCATGTGTATGCATATTACTAGGTTGTCTACACGTCTCGCATTGTTATCTGCTGTCGCATCCTGCTGTGTATTGCTATCGATATGTTATGTCAATACAGAGCTTCGGCCAATTACAAATACTAGTGTCGCTCAGCCACAGGCCCCTCCTCTACTCTCCATCTACCGACCTCCCTCATGGCCTCCTCGTCCCCCTCCTGAAGACGCGGTGCGTTCAACAACGCACCAAGCATCTGCCAAGGATCCTTGCCCCCTCCATATCGTAAAATCTCCGCCTTATACTTTTCCCCAAGTTCACGATTGAGCGGTTCCTCCGAGAAAATATTTCGCCAAACATGCGATGCGATAGCGCGGTCAAAGAGATACGAATAATACGTTGCTCCGTATCCATACAAATGACCGAACTGAGTTTGGAAGGAGGTTCCTTGTGCGTGTGGGATGAGACCGCGAGAGTTGTACAGATTCGCCAGGGCGACTGTTGAATCAAACCCTGGCTCCAGGGCGGCAGGGGAGTGATAGATCTGATCTAGTACAGAGAGCAAGATGCTCCCATGCGTGTCGATGAACGTGCACGGGTCCTCGTGATGGTTACCCGTCTGGTTCATTATAGACGAACCATCCTCTTCGAATAGGGAGAGAACTTTGGGGGAGTTGAGGAAACATTCCATGAGAATGGATGGCAGCTCCACAAAGTCGGTTGCGCAGCGGGTACCAGCAACGTTGTGATACTCTGTTCGACCGATCATCGCTACAGCATCATCAGTCCCCCCTCGTGACAAACGAACGACGAAATGACCTACAATGCATGGCGTGGCCCATTTCATGGAATAGGGTCTGGACTTCATGCCATTCAAGATATGTGGGTCCCCGGGCGATCGTGGGGCGAGCAAATTCACATAATAGAACGACCAGGGGAAGTTGGTATTCTCCGTGCACATTGCGCAGTTTGTGGCGTTTGACGGCTTCGAAGCTACATGACGAAGCGAGAGACCCCTCGGCGTTCGTGAGGGTGAGATCGCCGGCCTCGTCGTCGTCATCTGTCCGTCGAGAACAGCGGACTGTATAGTGAGCTGCTCCGCATGACTTGCCATGCCGGGCGAAGAGGTCGGCGTATATCCAGCCGATGACGCCAGAATCCTCATCTACGACTTCTAGTTTGTGAACATCTGAATGCCAGACCTCTCCAGAGGCTACTTCTGCTGGCCGCAACGATATACCGTAGAGGTGCTTGAAGAGTCGCGAGAGACCCATAAATACACGTCCAAGGGAGAGAGAGGGTAACGGTACGGGTGGTTCCGGTGGTTCTGGCGGGCAATAAAATGGTCTATCCCAGGCTTGAATGATAGGTAGTGTATCCGTATTGAGATGTGATTGTTTCCGCAGCCGTAGTGTATGCAACGCGCTGCGAGCATGGATTGCTGTCCGGTCTAGAAATGTATCCAAGAATTGACTGACGTTTTCTGGATTGGTTGGATCGTATCAAGACGTTATTGCAGGAAATTAGTTCAAAACTACCCACCTGGAGTTTTCGCCATCTTGTCGTTGAGAGTCATGCCAGCATAACTGTCCCACCCCACCAGTCGGGCCAGTTCAGCGCGTGCATGCAATAGTTGTTCCAAGCATTCTATTTGTCGTTGACTGCTGGTATGCGCGGCCATATACAGTTTTTGTCGAGGAGATTCATTGGGAGCAGATGTCATGATCATATATGCTTGATGTGAGCCGGGATATACAAGAAGACTCTTCTGAGTAGACCATGCCTGACGACGGAGCCTTGTACCCATCCCCTGGTCTTTCAGACCATCCAACTCCGAAGGCTCGATTGTGGCTGGGGGTCGAGGTGCAGATGCCTGGGTAACAAACTCGTGACCGAGAGTGAGGATCTCGGAAGAGAGA
>JBBPTG010000416.1:0-15018 GCA_038093975.1 Chalciporus piperatus | reverse complement strand
TGTCAATGTGTAGGGATGGGCCGATGCATTGAGCCTCAATGCATAGGAATTGGCCGACATATCTATTGTCACTAGGTAGGAATGGGCCAATGGGATGAGCCTCAATGCATAGGAATGGGCCGATATACCTATTGTCACTAGGCAGGAATGGGCCGATGCAATCAGTGTCAATGTGTAGGAATGGGCCAATGGGTTGAGCCTCAATGCATAGGAATGGGCCGATGCAAAGTTTGTCTATTGGTAGGGATGGGCCGATGCATTGATTGTAAATATGTAGGAACAGGTTAATGCAAACCTTGTCCTTGAGTAGGCATTGAAACGACTCAACTCAATCAAGAGCTAGCGCTATCATCAGACAACATGCCCTAGCGAAACCACATCAACTCAGTAACTAGAGCTGAGGATCAGACTAGGCAAGCAGGAGCGCTTGGCCCATGAAGTTCAAGAAGAGGAAACTCCAGGAGAACAAGACTGGGGAGCCAGTGCTTGTCAACCCGGGTTTATATACTATTGACAGTGTTTGTACATGTTGTGGCTAAACCTTAACTATATGACTAGTAAACCTTAACTATATGACTAGGTATGACTAGATATGAGTCATGGCGAGTAACAGCCAATAGCGTATATGACTAGGAAGCGAGATGAGTCAGCGTGAGTCAGTATGAGTCACGGTGAGTCATAATGAGTCAATAAGAGTCTGAGTCATGGACAGTGGGGAAGATGCACAGCCACGCACAGCCACGTTACGTAAGCGAAAGGCTAGACCTAGCTGATGTCAGCAGGTCACGTGATGTGATCTTGATAAGATAAGATAACAGAAAAGGGAGAGAAAGCGACTAAGTGCAAAAGTGAAAGAGAAACGTAGTAAGTGTAGGAAAGACTAGGATAAGGAACTGAGCGTTCGTAACACTACCTCCTCTCTATGGATCGTATTCCAGACGATCAAGACCTTGCAAAGATATCAACCTGTGAAGAAGCACGAACATTGTGCAATGAACGGCGATGATGATGATGATATCGAGAATCATGATGATGGGAATGGGTGGTAGGATTCTCAGAATCCGGAATTGGAATAGTTGAAATGCAAAACAGCATGTGATGATGACAACGTATCTGCGAGTGCGAGCATTGCGATAGTTGCGAGCGACGACATTGCGAACGACAGCGACGAAGGCGTGTGAGTTCATTGTGATGAATGTTTCAATGATGGATGTGAATGGAGAGCAAGAGCGTAAAACATCACTCTTTATACCTTTTCGGTTCTCGGCACGGCTTCCAATCAATCGATATTTTCATCGTCAATCTGACTCGATCGACTGTCATGCAGTTGTAATTGTGACTCGAATAGAATTCTGAGTCATGCTGTGTAAGCGCAGGGTGGACGGATGTGTAGCGTGGGAAATTCTAATTGCATCCAGTGCAATGTCAAGAATAGATCTTGGTTATCACGTGCGAGTAGATTTCGCATAGCTTTCAATGCGCAAGGCATTTCAGGTTTCAACCTTATAAGCATGAATCAACGATGTAATTCACCTTGTGTTCGTCATGGGATATGGAAGCTTCAAGCGTATAGCGTTCCGACCAATCAGATTTGCGATTGTGTAAGGTTCTAACCTTGTAAGAAAGGTTTCCTTGGATTGTATCAACACGTTTCTCGAGTGTGTCAATGAGAATTGCAGCATCGAGTGCTAAAGCGAGTGGTGATGAGCGTGAAGATTGTGAAATCCTCAGAAATGCGCGTTCTCGGTAGAGATTAGGGTTCTTCAAGCGACTGCAGCTTGGAATTTGGGCAAGAGAAAGAGATTTTGAGCGAAGAAAATGATTATGGTTAACACCATTATTGTTCGTACCCTTGGTACTCTCTTGTACTCTTCACACTAGCGTGTTCATAGTGTGTCACTTGTCGTAACACTTGTCGTAACACTTGTGTCATTGCCATAACACTTTTGTGTTCCTTGTGTCACTTCACGTTCCATTGGTGTTCATTGGTAACACATCTTCGTGTGCATTCCCGCAACACTTCATCGTGTCACTACCATTCCACTACCTCCTCTCTTTGGTTTGGATTCCAGACAAACCCTACGGAGAACCAAACCCTACGGTGAACCCACAGAGGAACTCTATGGTTCTTTGGCCCGATCGGCCTTCTCGATACTCGATGGAAGTAGGAGTTTCATGTGATCTTGACAATCCCCCCGGTAAAAAAAATTTCACGGTTTCTGTAGGTTTCTTCACAGATAACCGAAACGACGAGTGGTTTGGGATTGTTCGAGCGATGAGCGACAACAGCTCAATGGAATTCGATTCCAGACTTCGAGTGCTTGAGACAGCAGTGAGGATTGATAACGATGAGCGAAAGCAGCTCAATGGGTTTGGATCCTAGACAATGCTATTCAAGTAGCAATGAGCGGAAACAGCTCTGTCGATTTGGATTCCAGACTACTCGGATTTCATGCACATGGCAGCGGTGTGCGCAAAGCAACGAGCGAAAACAGCTCGACGAATTTGGATTCCAGACAGCGGATGGCGAGAGTTTTGGATTCCAGACACGTTCAGGGATAACACCCTAGTAGAATAGACACTAGTGACAGCGTTCTTGACGCGATGTGTCGGTGACAACGATGATAAAGTCGTAAAGCTGTCTTTCAAGCTTGCTGACGACGATAGGGACAAGGGAGATATGCGGTGACAGCATTTGAGCGAGTTTCAAGCTTTCAGTGATGTCCGTGAGGGACAATGTCTTGACTGGTAAACACAGTGTTCCGTTCCACTCGATGGAAGGGGTAAAAACGCGACGCGGACTACGATGATGTTCGACATCATGTTCGACAGTTGTTAACTCAACGAAAGCAGTTGAAGTGTCGTGAACGCGGTAAACAGAAAATCAAGTATCCAGTTCCACTCGATGGAGGACAGAGGACACGGCACGCTCATAGGCGGCGGGATTGCTCGACAAGTAGATATCTACTGTCAGCGATGACAAGGCGCGAAGACAGCGCAGGTACCCACTTGCGATCGACAGTTGAGTGGCGTACTGGTGACGAGACGACTAGACGATAACGATAAAGTCGTAAAGCTATCTTTCAAGCTTGTAGATGTCGAGGGAGACGAAGTCGAGCGGCGGCGGCTCTTGCACGTGAGTTGCGATTGTTGAGAGGGTTCCAGTGAGGAACTACATCTGGTGCTTACCTAGCGGTTGAGGTTGTTGAGTAACTTCGAACGTTGTGGTTACAAGTCAAGTTGTATTAGAACTCAGATCGACTGAGTCCGAATGTGATATAGAACAAGCGTGGTAACTACCTTCTATACTAAGAATGTACGCTACGTTCAACACTCCCCCTTGCTAAGTGTACGGAGACACGTAAGCATAAATGAGGACTTCCGCATGATAGGTATCAGCGAGATCAACTGGTGTAGAATACCAGACCGAGTTGAGAGCGGAACTTCTCGAACTTGACATGTCCGAGGTTCTTTGTCAACATATCCGCGGGATTGTCAGTTCCGGGGATGTAGAAAAGTTCTACTTCTTTCCACTTCATTACGGCGTCACGTATAAAGAAGTACCGTAGTGGAATATGTTTATTACGCTTCTCGGTAACGGGATTTTCACCCATGAATAGTGATCCTTGGTTGTCACCACAGACCGGTATAGCTTTCAGCTTATAACCTAGTTCAGAGAACATGTGGTGTATCCAGGATACTTGTCGTGTGCAATCGCTCAATGCCATGTACTCAGCTTCCGTAGAATTGAGGGCGGTAGAGCTCTGCAAGTGCGAATTCCAAAGGAAAGCACCATCCGCAAGTTTCAGGAAAAATCCTGTCTGCGAGTGTCTTGTGACGGGGTCTTGGCCCCAATCAGAGTCGGTACAGGCATAAATGCCGTTGCCAGATGCACCATTAAAGGTAAGGGAGTATTGTCGAGTACCGACAAGGTATCGACATATGTACAAAGCCCTATCCAAGTGCTCCTTAGTAGGATTGGCGGATTGCCTTGCGAGTTGGGTAACTGCGTAGGCGATGTCTGGGCGTGTGCCTAACATCAGGTATAATAACGAGCCTATCACCGTTTGAAAGCGCGTCCGCAATTCGAAGTTAACGGGGGCAACGTTCTTCTCTGGGTAATAACCCTGAGGAAGTGGAGTGGGTGCGGCTTTAGCATTCGTCATGCCGAAGCGTTCAAGCACCTTGTCGAGGTATTTGCACTGATCAATGTGCAGCTTTTTGCCTTCTCGACGAAGATTCATCCCAAGGAACTCTTTAGGTTCCCCGAGGTCTCGACATTCCCATGTCTTCATGAATGTGGCCTTTAGCTTGTCTACGACAGCTTTGTTAGGTCCACAGAAGAGGGCGTCATCAACGTAGACAATCGCAATGACGATATCATTTCCATTGCGGTATATGAACAGGCCGGCGTCAGTCTTGAGCCTTGTGAAGCCAAGTTCAGCCATAGACTTGTCTAACGTGCGCCACCAGGATAATCCTGCTTGTTTGAGGCCGTATATAGCACGTAGTAGTCTTAGGACTTTGCCTTTTTGTTCGGGTGGCGTAAAACCCTCAGGAAACTCCATGTAGAGTTCCTCTTCCAGTTTGCCGTATAGATAGGCAGATCGTACGTCGAGACCGGTGATGTACCAGTTCTCAAGTGTAGAAAGGGCGAGCATACACCGCACCGTTTCGTATCGTACGACTGGGGAGAAGATCTGATCGTAGTCTACGCCTTCAACCTGTGAGAAGCCTTTGGCTACTAGGCGAGCGCGTTTACGACCGTCAGACTTGACGTCGAATACCCAGCGATTTTTAATGATCTTACGATCAGCTGGTCGATCTACAATCTCGTAAACCTTGCGATCTTTGAGCATCTGAAGCTCTGTTTCGCAGGCTTGTCGCCAGAGTTTTTGTTCCTCGGCAGGAAGTTTGAGTATATCACGGAATTTCCATTCGCGATAGTTGGGATTACTCATTTCATCCGGAATATAAGCACGAGAGCAAAGATAGTTAATCAATGCCTCTCCCCCTTCCCTGGTTATGCGTTCGATCTCGTCTTCCGAAGGAGTAGAGTCGGGCATGGAACCTGGGATCGGTTGTTCACGCTGCGGTTCTCGTGATGGTTCGCCGTGTCCGATAAGTCTCTCCCAGCGAGATCTCTTCTCAATGTCCTTAATTTGTTGTAAAGGATGACGATCTTCGCCATAGACGTTCCCAGGACGAGTAGGGGGTCGGCGTTCACGTTGAGATCGGCGAGGTGGAGCGGGAGGTGGTCCAGCTGGTGGACGAGCAGATGGCGGTGTGACAGGAGGTGCAGGCGCAGGTGCCGGTGGGGTTTCCGGGCGTGCTGGTGCTGGCTGGGGATCAGGGGCGGGTCTAACCGCATCAGACTGATCGTCAGAGGAGTCAGAGTCCGAAGACTCGCTTTCATCATCGGTGTGTCGATGTGTTTCAGTGGGTGGGTGACTTACAGGCCTGTGAGGGCGTGCACCGGAACACTTAGGAAACAAATGCTCATCAAAGATGGCATGTGCCGACGTGTGCATGGAGTTGTTGGGGCGCATAAAAATGTAGTTGCGCTCACTACCAGGGGCAACACCGAGATAAATCATTAATTGTGACTTAGGTTGTAGTTTCCCTTTCCTTGTTTCATCGGGAAGATGCACGTATGCACCACATCCGAATACTCTTAGGTGGGAGACGGAGGATTGTTCCCCTGTAAGTTTCTCCATAGGAGTCTTCCAGTTCAACCTAGCCATTGGTGTCCGATTGTACACATGGGATGCATGCGTTAAAGCGAATTCCCAGTAAGAATCAGGTAGGCAAGCGTGTAAACGCATCGCCTGTGCTTTGTCCATTAATGTGCGGATTAAGCGTTCCGCACGCCCGTTCTGCTGATGTGCGTATGGGGCGGACTGTTGAATATGGATGCCTTCATCGCGCATGTATTCCGTGAATGCCTTGGAGGTATATTCGCCTCCGGCATCGGATTTCCAAGCCTTTACTTTGGCGTTGTACTGTGTGCGGACGAAAGCAATAAATTGTTTGACCATTTTAATGGTCTGGTCCTTTGTGCGGATAAGGGCGAGCCAGGACATCGATGTGAAGTCATCGTAGAATACGACCGCGTATTTAAACTTGTGGTACGATTCTATCTCAAACGACTTGAGATCAGAGTGAATCAACTCAAATGGAGCGCTTGCGCGCGTCTCAGTGTGAGGAAACGTCCTGTTAGGCTGTTTGCCGAGTTCGCAACCGGGACAAATGGGAGGATTGGACGGAATATCAACGTCCGGGAAATCTTTAAGATGTTTGCGTGCGGCTTTGAGCACGTCACGCGAGGGATGACCGAGGCGGCGATGTAGCAAGTCGTAGTCCACAGCGGCCATGGTGATAGGTTTGGCATGTGGTTTGACGGTAGGCGCTTTGATCCAGTACATGGTATCACGACCATGGGAGTGAAACGATAGAATGGTCTTTTTAATGCAGGTATCTTGAAATTCGATACCGTTCGGAACAGCTTTCAGTGTCAGACACTGATCTTTGAGCAATGTGCCCATCGAAATAAGCTTAATGTTACATGTGGGCATATATATGGTCGGCGATAACCGCACGGTGTTTCCATTGAACTCCACAATAACTGTGCCGATGCCAAGAATTGGCGCACGACCGTTCGCTGTCTGTGAGTACTCTGGCTTGGTGAAAGCATTGTACTCGGCGAAATCGTTCATATTATTTGTAAAATGGGCCGAAGCCCCTGAATCTAGCAGCCAAAGGTCTGCTGGTGTGTCATACACGTCGCTCTTTTGCTTGCCCTTATCGTTCTTCTTACAGTTGTCACACAAGGAGAACGGGGTAGCAGTAGATTTATTTCTATCTATTACATCAGACATGTTACAATAAAATGCAATTTTCTGTGGCGAAGGCCGCACATCAGTGTCTGTGTAGAGAAAGAGCGGGAATGGGACTTGCCAAACGTCAGCGGCGCCAAAGTCGAAGTACTGCGAGATGAACTCGTCAGGAGCTTCGTCGCCTAAGGAGACGGTGTCCTCGCCCTCCGCCTCATACTCCTCGTCGAGGGGCATGATGGACGCGATCTCCATCTCAGCATCTTCAATGGTTTCTTCCAGGCGCTCTAGAAGAGAGCGGGAAGGAGTCTCGTGAATTCGAGAAAAACCCGAAGGGCCGAAGTAGGCCGCACCTAGTTGGTGCTGGAGGGTCCTATGGTCATTGACCGGATAGGACATGGAGGCGCCATCCTTCTTATAGAAGGGCGAGCGCGGGAGAGAGACGGGGGCGTCGTAGTTGATGTGGCGGTTAGCCACAGGGTCGAGCGTACGGACGGTCTCGATGGTAGGTGTAACACCCAGCCGGTCCGCTAGGGAAATGGCGTTCTGGGTGTGGGGAAAGGCGGGAGGACCGTATTGATGTGCGCCGGTGGTGTGCGCGAGGGTGCGAGGGTCGACGACGGGGGAAGTGAAGACGGTGGAGGCCGGGCTAAGGACCGGGGCGTTGGAGAACGAGGAGAAGGCGAAGGACGCAGAAGCGTCGTTCGCATTGGCGCGACGTTCGTCGCGCTTCTTCTTCCCCTTTTCCGAGCGCTTACCTTCTCTGCGCTTCTTCTTCTTCTGCTCACCGTCCGGCTTCTGCGATGCAGATGACTCCTGTTGTTGATTAAACTTGGGGTCGTCCCCCTTCCGCTTAACAGCGGAGATCTGGTTTGCCTGCTGAGCAGGCTGCGCATTTTTCGGTACACGGCGGGAGATATGCTGCTGGTAGGCAGCGACGACGCGTTGTTCAATCTGCACCAGGGTAGGTGCAGCGAGAGCGGGAGTGGCGGTAGCGGTGGTGGTGGCGACGGTTGGGACGGATCTCTCGTTGACTGACTTCACGACGTAGTCGGCGTAGGCGGGGAGCTTGGCCAACACGAACATCCGTTGGATGTTGTCTGGAATCGTGTACGTGAGCGTATTCAGCTTCGCGAAAGAGCTGTTGAGTGCTGCGAAGGTCTTCCCCGGATGATCCTCCTTGGGGAAGTTGATGGCGAGCATCTTCTGAATCTCAGAGTACGCGGCGGCGTCCGACGTAGAGTCGTAACGCAACTTGATGGCAGCCCAGAGTTGAACGGAGTCGGGGTAAGTTGCGAGAGGGAATTGGCTGGCGACGTGCGTTTCTAAGCGCATGCGTATGGAGCCGAGGACCTTGTCATCGTCGTCCTGCCACGCATCAATCTGCGCCTGGGTTGCAGGCGGGACATCTGTGGCGGCGGGCATCGCGCGAACCATTACTTTCTGCCACAAGCCTTGAGAGCGGATATAATCCTGCATCTCCTCGGCCCAACGCGTGTAGTTGGTACCGTTAAGGCGGGCGATCTCTTTGAGAGCGGAGGACATAATTGAATATCTAGCGGGGATGATGCGTCAGCGTTGCCTTTAATCGAAGAGGAGAAAAGGGAGCGGGTTGGACCGCGTCAGCGTGAACGCTCAGAGCCCATATCCTAGGGGGACATAGTCTCCCCATGGGATCTGACTCATTGTGGTCATGTCCCTTCTGAGCGTGACCGCATCAGAGGGATGCCCGGCGGTAAAACCGCGCAGAGCGACCAAACGTTCTTGTTAGGCAAGAACACCAGAGTAGTCAGCGGCGCTTTCGCGCACAGCTGAGCTACCCAGGGCTCATAACCTGTTGAGAGGGTTCCAGTGAGGAACTACTACTGGTGCTTACCTAGCGGTGAGGTTGTTGGTTAACGTCGAACGTTGTGGTTACAAGTCAAGTTGTATTAGAACTCAGATCGACTGAGTCCGAATGTGATATAGAACAAGCGTGGTAACTACCTTCTATCCTAAGAATGTACGCTACGTTCAACAGAGTCGTCGCCCGTCCATTGTTTGAAGTGGCGACCTTGTGGAAACCGGCGAAGCCCTGCGAAAGAAGCAACTGCTGCAATCCTGCTGACCATGTCAATATTCTTCCATGAACCGCACATGACTCAGCTCACCGTCGGTCGATATCGTCGAGTATGATATCTGCTTGTGTTTGACCGTGGATCTGAACCAAATACTTCTCGACCCATTCAACTAAATGGTCCTTGAATGCCCCTTTGATTAATTGATGTAACATATCTGGCGAGAGTAAACGACACATATCAGCTCGGGGGAAATCATTTGTAAACGGCTGTATTGGACTCGTTAGAGTTTGCATGTACTAAGCACATAGAAAGGGAATACTCACCACAATATCGCCTACAATGCCAAATCCGTCCCACAGTTGTCCAAAGTCGAGTTCATGAACCAATAAATCTGTATGTTCGCGCGTTCGCAACAACACCTCTGTGTCAAGGTCCCCTCGGAATGCAAGGCATCTAATATGATTTGTGAGACTGGGTTGAATATTTATCAAATGACTTACTTTGCACACCAGTTTCGAACGATGCACACCAATAGAGCTTGCTCTTCGTAGTCTGCGATAAATGGTCCCAATCCATACACCACCCGTCGGTAATGCTGATCGCCAAAACGTACAAGATCCCACGTTGTCATGTAAGGCTTGAGGGCTTGAAGAATCCGGGATACTGATACGTGGAATAGTTGGCGGCGAAAATTTCGAAAGTGAGCTGTTTTGGCCTCTTCACGTGTTGCTAATAATCCATGAGTAAGCACCGTTTCGCGACACGAATTCGACGTACTTACCTTTGGGCATGGCGAGGAATGCGATGAGAGCAACACCGTTGCGGTGTGCTCGCCGAGCAGAGTTGTGAATATTTCCAACTGATAGGTAAACCAGATAATAGTCGTACTGGCCTGTGGCAACTGAGACTGTTGTCTTATCACTGCCTAGAACGATGGGCACAAATGACGCGCCAGAGCAATGAGGATGATCCTTTGCGATAAGATCCTAGAGACGAATGGTTGGTATGGACTCATTGATTCTGTGTGACAAACTTACCGCTTGATCCCATGCCCAATCGCCAGACATGAAGTCTTGAAAACGTCGTTGACCGGTTTGTGTGTCATATTCACGGAATGGCCGAGTATCTGTCTTTGTTGCATGCTCGGGGTTTGAGAGCATCTCGTGGACTGTCTGACGTGGACATCAGAACCAGACATCATACACGTCATCCATCCAAAGAGCATCAGCGTCCTCAGATCCGTCGTGGGTGTACTTTACCGAGAAACAGTTCCAGTTGATATTTCCGAGCTTCACTTGATCAATGGTCTTGTAGAGCTCTTTATGATCACGAAAGAGTGGGTTAGCCCCGGCTTTGAGAAGAGATTCAGACCATATGTCCAATAAAGTATCAATCTGCTGAGCCGGCATCTGACTTCTTGTGTACAAAAAATCGGCGAGTTCGAATTCGAGCTGGTCACCAAATGGAACCCAATCATTCTTGATTTTTGGTTCGGCGGGAATGGGCGGCGAGCCAAATGGCAGAAATTCACCGTCGGAATTGCAGGGGCGACCTATAAATTTGTTGATATGTGCATAGAAGCAGATTAGAGGGTGGAGTGTACCTGTCAACACCGGATGATAGTTCCGTAAAATGGGATTTCCTGTGCCCAGAAACTGCGCGTCAACTTCTGGAGATGGGGAATGTTCCACAGGCCTGTGGTCGGGACTTGGTTCATCACCAATCACTGAAGGAGCTTGAGTATGATCTTCACGGGGCGGTGAATCAAGAGGTGGTAACAATGGGGGTGTGGGCAAGCGAGACTCAGGTGGAGCCGGGCGCGTGATTCGTGGGTGTTTGGAGTGCAGGTGTTGCGTCAAACCTGACTGGTTTTTGAACCACCGGTTGCACCCTGGAAATTGACATGGGATGCGAACTTGGGCATATTGCTGAGTAGCAGATGACGAGCGAAGGGAGATGTTGACGGGCATATGGATACCGTTGATGAAGGCAAAGACGGGGGGATTGATTGGAAAACACATAGTTTGAGGGACATGAGCTATTAATGGTCAGGTAGCAATATTCGCTGAGACATTCGTAGAGGTACCGCTTTCAAGCTAACAGCACAAGCGAACAGTCAGGGCAAATATAAGACTAGAGGAGTGGAATACGAACATTTTTTCTTTTTCTCCATAGCACATTCATGGCGACACCTAAGCGTTTAACAGCTGTCCAGGCCGCTCAGTCCCTTGATGCATCGTCTTCCCCTCGTAGGACACGGGCAAGTAATGCAACCGCTAGACCCGGGCTTCCCGATAAACCAGGTTCACGCCGCACGTCGGAGCAAAAACGTGCTGACGACCAGCTAGCCAAGAATCACAAAGAAGCTAAAAAGGCTGCACTGAAAGAGGCTTACCAGCGTATTGGTGGAATGCAAGCTACTATGGCTATCGAGCAAGCTGACACAAAGAAAACACGGCTGGCCGTACAACCGAAACCACCTGTTGTCAAGCCTGTAATTCTTCCGCCTCGTTACCCTCGTAATGAGATATTTTATATTTTGTGGAGTTCTTACCTTGCTGATCTGTTGTCCTCTCAGATCTTGAAGAACGTGCAGACACGACCGAAAAACCATGTCTTCGAGAGATCATTGCGAAGGCCATGAGGGAGAAGCTTGCTGCGAACAAGGCAGGGTCAGCCACTGAGAACGGACTGAAAGTCGTTGGAAAAAGAACAATGAAAATGTACGTAGTACTGTGACTTGCGCGTGTTCCCTGTCACATTTTTACCGTTCACTTGTAGTACCAAACCTGTGAGTGTCCTTGAATGGGTCACAACAACCCAAAATCACTTACGTATCATCCAGGCAATGGACCAAGAAGTTGCCGCAGTCGCTGGAGACGACTTTGCAGATGACGACGACTCGGACGAAAAGGAGCGGCATTTTATGCTGCAGAAGTCGACTCAGAGCGGGACCACTGTAGCTGTGGTAAATCTCCCTTAACCCAACATTCAATGCTTGGAGTTTTAACTAACACGACTCACCATCAGCCTTCTGTTGAAGTCAACGATATCCAAGACATCACTGAGTACATTGAGGAAGGCATTGAGCATGCAGAGAGCGCAGCCAAAAGGAAACACAATGTACTAGATGAAGCCTCGGAAGCTGAGTCAGACCACGAACAGCTGATGGAAATCGAGATAGAGGAAGGCGAGATGGCGAAGGCTGTGACGTTGACAGACCAAGGCCCGGTGCGCCTCACCACGAAGGTAAAATTTCCTGTGATCTCTGGCAAGTTTATATATATACTTGATGCTGCTTGTAGACATCAGTGGCGGTAATCGAAGCCACTCCATTCAAGAAACTCGGGACTGGAGGGACTCCCTTGAAGAAGATCAAGATTGAACGTGCTGAGATCAGCGATAGCCTTGCGAGCCAATCAGACACAGGAACTGCATCAGCTGATGCAGTCCAGACAGGCCATGCTGATGCCTCGATGTCGCGTACTAAATCAGGAATTACCAAGCCAGGGAAACCCAAAAAAATGGACCTTCCTCACCTCATGCGAGAGGATACGCAAGAGAGATTCACCAAAGTCATCCTGCCCTCGCTTCTGATGTGGTATGGAGACCAGGAAAACGTGTGGGGTTATGCTGAAGAAGAGCTCACGAACGTGCTCGCATCAATCATCCGAGTTGTCTATCCCACGTTTGACAAACTGGACGAAGTTGGGCATGGATCAGCTATTTACGCCCTGGTATACTCTCACGTCCATCAACTTTGCATAAGCTAATGATCTGCATCAACAGGTGACACAGCGCCTCAGTCGTTGGCGAAACACCTGTGGCACCACTGCCATCAATCTCGTTGTCAAGTTTTTCCAGGAAAATTCCGTTGAAGGCGTAACGGTGCACGAATTTGCCACCCTCCTTTTGGACAACCGTGCGTTCGCATACGAGGAATTTGACCACAGCGACCCAGCGAAGGTGTTTCAGTCCACATTCATCCTCTCACTCCTGGGAACCCACTTGCAGCAAATCCATGGCTGGGTGAATGTCCCCGGCCTCAATCTTCACGATAAATCTGACCATGGTGTCAAGGGTGCACTCGCCCTCTGCACTGCGGCGGTAATTATTTTGTTTTCTTGTCTGTCTACCAAACTAACCACATATTTGCAGATGGAGCGTGCTATCAAGTGCGCCGCAGACGGAAAGCTCGATGGGGAATTAGGAATTGCCACTGCCACATCCGACCATGAAGACGCTGCGAGCGCAGGCGGAGACGAAGACAAAGAAGCTAGTGCCACCACAAGCAAGGGCAGCTTGAAGGGCAAGGGCAAGAAGCCGAAAGCGAAGACTCCTCGACAGCTCAACAAGGCAACCGGGAAGGAATCCACTTCCTGCAGTGCGTTCTCCCAGCAGAACTGGGGTGGGCAGACAGCCTCCTACTACAAATCTATTGCGTCACGCGGCACTGATGTTTTGAGTAGTATTGTTGCCAGTACGCTTTGCTTGCTGGCCACGACTCCAGACGGTCAAATGGCTCTTGAGCCGAGCACTGTGATCAACCCAGAGCTTGATCCTCGTGCTCTTATGTGTAAGCCTCTCTCATTTGTATACGCAATGGGATGCACGATCTAACCACTGATTGTAGAAATGGCCTTGATACGCTCGCGCAACATGTTCAAGTTTGTGCAACTCAACTTGAAGCAGCGGTTACATTCAACTGTACCGCCTTTTTTATGTTATCTGATCCATTGTCTCGTTGCCCCCTTCCGAGTTGTCCGCTCACACTCCCTTCCCTCCTTTCTGTTCTGCCGACCATCACCATTCGTTTCCCCCGATCAGTACCAAGTCACCATTCTCGCTTGTCTCAATTGTTAGCCAGCTTTTCACTCCTTTTTCGGACCAGACTGGGTACTTCTTTTTGGGTATACCAGATGCTTTTCGATACTTTTTAATACAATCTGATTGTGTTGAACCACGTCAAAAGTGCGACAGAAGCTATAAAAAGACCCGGAAAAGTTATGGACGAGCAGGGGGATCTGCTTAAAAAAGCGTGCTCGAGCTTTTCGGCCGACGCACGAGATGAGTGGCGAAAAATTCGAAAAAGCTTCAAAAAGTAACATGATAAATTACTGATGCAGAAAGGTCCCCCTCTGTGCAGCATAGTCACAGCACTGTACAGAGTCTCGATTCTGTACGAACTTGTACAGAAGCAAAAGTTTTACCAGCCTCTGCCTTCTGTACTTGCGAAATTCTCTTTGCATGTTCACGATTAGTAGAATAAAATATATTTATTCCATGTACTATTATCTATGAGTAGTATCTAACTCCTGTCGTTGTCCATTGTCCATTATTGTCCTTGGACTGGATGAGTGGCCAGCCTGAGGAGCCACCGTGTTTTTTAACTCGTTTGTGGTGCGGGTGAGTTGCTCGGGCCATGGCTGAGCTGCTCGGGGTGTAGGTGAGTCAATTGGGGCATGGATGGGCCGGTTGGACCACTGGAGGGCCGTTTGGGTTGCTGAAAACTCGTTTGGGGTGTGGGTGAGTCGCTCAGGACATGGCTGAGCCGCTCGGGGCGTAGGTGAGTCGATTGGGGCACTAATGGGCCGGTTGGGTCGCTGATGACTCGTTTGTGGTGCGGGTGAGTTGCTCGGGACATGGGTGAGCCGCTCGGGGTGTAGGTGAGCCGCTCGGGGCATAGATGAGTCGATTGAGGCATGGGTGGGCCGTTCAGGTCGCTGGAGGGCCATTCAGGTCGCTGAGAACTCGTTTGTGGTGCGGGTGAGCCGCTCGGGGCGTAGGTGAGACGATTGGGGCATGGATGGGCCGGTTGGAGCACTGGAGGGCCGTTTGGGTCGCTGGAGGGCCGTTCGGGTTGCTGAGAACTCGTTTGTGGTGCGGGTGAGTTGCTCGGGACATGGGTGAGCCGCTCAGGGCATAGGTGAGTCGCTTGAGGCATGGGTGGGCCGTTTGGGTCGCTGGAGGGCCGTTTGAGTTGCTGGAGGGCCGTTTGGGTCACTGAGAACTCGTGTGTGGTGCGGGTGAGTTGCTCGGGACATGGCTGAGCCGCTCGGGGGGTAGGTGAGTCGATTGGGGCACTAATGGGCTGGTTGGGTCGCTGATGACTCGTTTGTGGTGTG
>JBBPTG010000415.1:0-15046 GCA_038093975.1 Chalciporus piperatus | reverse complement strand
GAGGAAAAGGAAACAAAGGGAAAGTCGTCAAACGCCGACAGTCTCTGAGACAGCGTCATCTCCCTCGAGTGAATCCTCATCCATGTCGAGGAATATGCGAAGACGGGCCGGGAGTTTGTTCGACTCCAGGACCAGTGCGGCTGAAGAAGGCTCGATGTCCTTCAGTGTCAACACTGAAAGACGGGGGCACGCGTGTAGCGCAAAACAGAGCGCCGATAGCGGTGCAGCTTCGATGTTATCGAGGGAGAACGACTCGACAGAGCGTAGACAGCAAACCAGACGCTGGAGCGAGGCATTCGCCGCTTGGATTCCTCGCATGGAGAGCCGAAGAAGAGAGGGGAGTGGGATGCATGGCGGATCGCTCTCACTGATGCCCACGAGGCGATCGAGGAGGCGGGTACAATCCAGACGCACGGGGAGAAGCATCCCGAATGCGACATCTTCGATGGTGAGGTCCTGGAGTTGAGGCGCAGCGAACATCGAGAGAAGGTCGATGGCGTAGTCTACGTCCATGAACCCAAACTCGAGTGCCTTCAATTGTGGGAGCTCGATGATCTGCGAATCGTCGGCTGACACACCGCCCAACTGGGGACCCCACCCAAGGATGGTGAGTTTCTCGATCCCTGGATTGGCGCGCAGGATCCTCTGAAAGTCCGAGAGAGTGGGCATCACGTGTTGTGCGTGGTACTTGAACTCCAACTCTTTGAGGCCCGTAAAACCACACGCTGACCAGTCGACGTGGACGCCCGAGAGCGCCAGTTGACGGATATTCGAGAGGGCAGCTCCTCTCCCGAACCATGGGACAGGAAAGGACATATTCGCGGGATGAAATCGCTGACCCGGCGTCGCAAAGTATTCGTTACACCTCGAGAGCTTGATCGTCTCAAGGAGTGGCGCGGAGGTGATGCGCACGGTATAGGATAGGAACGCAAAGATTGGGGCCCAGGTATCCGTGAGCAGTTCTACAGAGCGCCAACGCGATGCTTGTGGCGCGAGCAAGCGCATGACGCTCTGCATGGCTTTCCAGCCAAATGGATGAGTCTCTTCATCCCACTCCCAGGAAGGATCACGGAAGTCCATGTAGATGTCAAGAGGGCGATTTCGGGAACGAAGAATCCAAGCGATGGTGCGCATTAGTTGGGTCTTTGATAGAGGAAGTGATAGATGAATGGTCGTCCATAAAGAACTTGTCGAAAGGGAAATTTGTCTCCATCGTCTACATACGCGAGAGATGGTGATTAGTTGTAGGATACAGTCGTGATCGTCGTGAAATGAGTTTGATGCAAGAGTGAATATGCTTGACATGATTTCAGTCGGTGTTAACTGAATGGGAGAGGGAGATTGTCGGATGTAAAAAGGGCGCATCAAAAATTGAATAGCGGGTAAAACTGGGAGATCGCTGTGTCGTTGGGTATCAAAGCCTTGAACGGCCAACATCTGACGAGTTGTCAGTTGGAGTGGACGGAACACAGTGAAACCCCCTTACCGTCGAACGAAAGACTTGAGAGTGTCGAGAGTGGGATGTCTAGCGGGGCCAAAAAAAACATATCCTATATATCCTTGAAGGGGTTCCCGCTAGAACACCCTTGGGGCGTCTGAAGGGCCCTGAGGAATACATAGGATCACCTCGTGTTTGACGTGTGTCGCCGCGTATAGTAAAACTGCAACACGTACCCATGGGCGTTTGTGAGTCCGTGTGGGTCCCTTGATATGGTGCGTCAAACGGAGCGTTCTGATTGGACGACGATAAGCGCCACTATAACACTCCGCCTCGAGGAGGCAACAAAGGGCACCTCCTTATAAAACTCAGCACAAAGGAAGAAACATACTCCCGATCAGATGATCAGACCAACCGATGTCATTTTTTCGTACCTTGACTCACTGTATAGCCAGATGCCACACGTGTCCCCTTAAGCTGGCAGGGATTCTAGTTAACAGTGAGACGTGAAAACCGCAGAGGTTATACAAAAAATGTTGGAGCTACACTGCGACACAGGAGGGTTGGTGCACCTGCTGACCTCATCTCACGTTAATTTCGGCCGCTGACGTCCGTATACTTTGAATAGCCACAATTCGTCCTGAATATGATCATTGGCAATTGGCTGGGCGAGCTGATATTGGAAAGTATGAGCCCATGCATGAGGACGATGGGAGTCTGGAGCAGAGTGGATTCGACCGACGACGAGAGAACGCCTAGTTAAGAAATTTTGGCCCGATGCGAATGTTCGGTGGGAATCCCCTTCTGCAAGCTTGCGCGGTGGGGACATGTTTCAGAGGGAATCGCCGAGGTAGGTTTTCATGAACCTTACCTCTCGTTGCTAGGGCACATCCGCACTAATGGGGATGCCTACTTACCAAGCCACAAACAAAGACAGAATGCGCGAGTCCCAATGTACTCCATCGGCACTGCGTGGACTGAGGTCGTACCGTGCGAGTGCAGGAATACGATTATCATAGTCTCCCGTAGGCAGACCCAAGGGTCGGGATGAAGACAGTCGTTCACCCTCCACTAATAGATTCGGATCATACCGTCTGCACGAATGTGGGAAACTCACAGGTACGATGTGCGACAATCGCGAAGGTTACTTGTAGTGTGTATGAATGATATCTGTATCTGCAGAGAAAATAAACTTGGCTCTTGGATGCATCATGATCAGTTCGATACTATGTCATGGAAGTTCGAGTTGAGGTTGACTGTAGATGTGGCTGTGTCGCAAGCGGTTATTTGGATCCAAAGGCGTTGCCAAACAAAGACTCACTCCTCTGCCTCCTCCCATCTACCAGGTTGACGACGCGCAACGATGTCGGAGCATTTACCAGACGAACGTTCCAAGCATCGTTCTGAGCATCATCATAGACGAAAGGGTGAGGGTCCCTTCTCCGGATTTGCCTACTTTCAGCTCACTTCGGTTTCTTTCCTGGTTGCCCCACGCTGCGCCTGTCATCATGGTCACTCGGGGCGATTCAACGCTGAAACACTCATGTCATATATAAAACACACTGGGCGCAACGCATCCAGCACGAGACAGGGGAGATAGCAGGTCTCGTTCTCCCCAGCGGGGTAGCCATGGACGCCAACCGGAGGAAGATGGATACAGACGCCGGGATCGCAAGCGTTCTAGGTCACCAAGTCATCACCACTCCAGAAAGCACAACGAAGACCGTGGTGAGGAGCCCAAAAAGGTAAGACCTCGCCTGAGATACAGACTGGGAGGCTAGAGCATATTCAGGAATGGGACAATGCTCGTTCGCGCGAAGATACGGCGGTGCAAACTCGCGGAAGAAGCCGAGGCATTGTACGTCTGACGAAACTACCGTGATTATCGGATCGCTGACCTCAGAAGATGCACATATGACTGCTTCATAGACACCAAGAGGACAGCGCACTCGCAGTTATAGTTATTCGAGTTCATCTTCGCTTGATTCACTGCGTCATGCAAAGCGCGGCCGCCACAGATCGAGGTCACGTTCCCGATCATATGAACGAAGCCACGCCCGTCATCGCTCCAGATCGCGTTCGCATAGCCGTGATAGGGACAGTCGCAAGGACAAACGCAAGGACAAAGAACGTAGCAAGAAGAAGCGAGACAATGATAAGAAGAGGGATAAGGACAAGGACGAGAAGCGTAGTGTTCTGACGGGAAAGAAGGTATTCCCTTTCGACCGACCTCTATGATGTAGCCGACTGAACAATCCGCTAGATTAAACTGAAGGTTCACAAGGATGCGAGAGATTTAGAGATGGATGCAAATAGAAAGAACCTGCTTCAATTCTTGAACTCTTCGTATGAGTAACTAGCTCGTTATTCAACAAAAGTATTCCACTGTTTTTGCGTTTCTCCGGATGGATTTTATCGGGGTTCCAATCACGTGTTCTGAGTTGTATTTGACACCGGTTGCAACTTGGACGAACTTCACTTGAACCACAACGTATTATTATCTGTGAAGACAGGGACTGTACTGCTATTTCGGCCGCAATTTCTTTTTTTTTTTTTTTTTTTTTTTGGACAAGTGTTATTATTGGGTAGCAACTGACAAGTCTAGTTCTACTCAATACACTAAGGCGGGCGTCGGGGACGTCCGGTCCGAGGGAAAATGCTCTTACGCACGCCCTGTCTGAACAGGGGGTGTGGGGCTCCGTAAGCTATCCGGTATCCCCGGTATCTGCAGGGGACCTTGATAGGTTAATACCCACTAAAACCTCAAGATTTGTAGCCCAATCGTGTGATTGGGAGTTGGGGATTTGTAGTATGTTGGTCCACGTGTTTATTACCTTGTTCGTGTAGGCGGGGATTCTTTTTGATTTTGCCAGTCTTCGGTCGATATCTAGTCGGCTTGTTATTTTATTTAACCACCTTGTTCTTGTTGCGTTGGCTGTGTGTTGTGTGCCTCCGATTACTTTCTCGCATCTTAAAACCCATATTAGGTGTGCTGATTCGGATGTTAGTATTCGTTTAAGGCGTGCCTCTCCTCGCTCCTTCGCCGTTGGTTTGTTCTCTTCATTATGTGTCGGTGCTATGCAGCCACATCCTAGGATTTGGCCGATCGTTGGGGGGTCCCAGTCGTCGTTTGCTTCTGGCCATAGTTTTTTGGTGAGTTCCCATATTAGTTTCCGTTCTGGGTTTGAGCATTCCGTTTGGATGTGTTCGAGGGATTCCGTGTAGTCGTTGCACTGTGGGCATTTTGCTCTGTTCTCTAAGTTTGGTATCTTTTCCCAGAATTCTCCGATTCTTAGGGAGCCTGTCATCGCTCTGTATAAGAATGTTTGTATTGGACGTCGTATGTCGGCGTTGCGGATCTTTGTCCATATTGTTTCATCTGTTTCCGTTGCTTTGGTCATGTCTTTGATCGCATATCGTGTGATATCTAGGTTCATTAGCGTTTGTCTGGTATATGGTGGTTGCTTTGATTCATTTAGGGCTTTGTATGCCGTCTTCTGTGTGAGTGTGGATAGCCGGATTCCGTCTGCTTTGAAGTTTTCAGGTACTGATAGGTTTATGTCGTCCGGTATGTCTTTCCTGGCTCCTTGATCTGCTAGTCTATCGGCTTGTTCGTTTCCATCCGTGCCAGCATGGCCTTTGGTCCATTTGAAGTTTGTTGGTGCGGCTCTTCTTCTTAGCTGGTATGCGGCTGCTTCGAACCAGTCGTGGTTGCTCACATTTGTCCATCCTTTGTCTTCCCAGCTTTTTAGGTGTACCGTTAGGCCGTCCATTGCATATCGTGAGTCTGTTATTATCGTTATCGGTATCGTTGGGTCTACTAGTTGCAGTGCTACTGTTATTGCCGCTATCTCTCCGGTTTGGTTCGATTGTTGTGTGCCCGGTACTCTTATTGCTTTGTTTAAGGGGTGGTCATCTCCGAACCACACTCCTCCTCCGCATGTCGCATCTAGCTTGCCATTTCGTAGGCATGATCCATCGGTGTACACTGTCAGTGGATCTATTCTTTGTCCTTGTTCTAATCTAGGTGTCTGTATCCGTCGTGCCGGTTCTAAGGGGGTTGTTGTGTTTCTTGCCATGACGCGGAAGCACTCGTCTAGTGTCCCGCGGGCTGTAATGGTCGGGTCGAAGGTTATTTCGTCTCCTTTGTCTACTCTGGCGCTTTGATTCTTTTCTTTCCTTCTGTGAGTTAGGGTTAGATGATCTTTGGGCGGTCCATCATACGGGTCGTATTTTTCAGGTAGGACTCCAATTATGTTCTTTGCTACTGTGGCACATTTGTGGGGGTTCTGGCACCCGATCGTTCGGTCAGCTCGACAATGTCGGCATTGACATGTGGTCAGTGGCATATGTTTTGTGTCGTGTCTGTTTACTCTCCTGCTTATCTTCACTAGGTCCTTTACGTAGACGGCTTTGTGGTTATTCCTAAGGCAGGCTGACTTGCCTTTATGGTATTGGTTCGGGGGGGCTCCTATGTGGTGCCATGCCGGTAGTTTCCTCTTTAGCGCTTTTGATAGTTTTTGTGGGGCGAAAGTCAGGTTGTGCTTCTTTGCTGTTTGTATCAGTGTGACTACCGGTCTTGGTATCTGTTTTCCGTCTCGGCGATTCCTTCCAGATGGTCGTAGCGTTGTCAGGAAGGTATTTATTTCTTTTGGATTTGTTATTCCGTTCTTTTGTACGCAGTTGATTATTGTGTCTACCACGAAAGCCCACGTAGGTCTCGGGCCGGAGAGGTTAAGGTATGTTTTCAGCCATGTTAGTTCAATCGCTTGGTTTCTCATCTCGAGGTTTATAAGGTCTATACCTCCTTTGTTCCTTGGTTTCATTAGTTGTTCTAGGCCCATTCCTGGTGGGGTTTGACTTCCATCCCATAGGAATTCTCTGACGTATCTTATGATCGTTTTTAGAACTGTTCGTGGCATTCCTTGTGCTTTTGTTAGGAATTGTGTCATACCGCCGACTACCATCTGTATCAGAAGTCGTTTTGCATCTAGTGTGGGTTTTGCCATCGCCCATTTGTCCAGTGTGTCTTTGATTTTATCAGTTACCGTTGTCCATGGGTGTGCTTGTTCTATATCGTTTCCGATCCAGGCGCCTAGTATTCTCGTTTGTTGGCCGTCCTTCGCTATCCTTATTCCGTTTGCTAGTGACGGTTCATTTGGGTGTAGTTTCCTTGTCTCTACGACTCGTTCTCGGTGTCGTCTTGTTCCGATTGGGATGATCTCTGTTTTTTCTAGATTGAATTTCGCTCCGGATGCTCTACACCATTTTGTTAGGATCTCCTCGAGGGTTGAATATTTGTCTGAGCTTGACAGGTATACTGTCGTGTCGTCTGCATATAGGTTTACTATTATCTTTGTCTCCTGGTTCGGGATCGAAAATCCTTCCAGCTCTGCTGAGTTTCTGATTGAGGCGGCCAGTGGTTCTATTGCCAGGTCAAACAGTAGGCAGGATAGAGGGTCCCCTTGTCGGACTCCTCTAGTTACTTGGTATGTTTTGCTTAGGACTCCGTTTATCATTACGCCGGTGTATGCATTTTTATAGAGTGTTTCTACTGTTTTTACGAAACGTTCTGGTAGGCGGAATGTTTTCAGCGTCGTTATGAGGTACTTATGGTCGATTTTATCGTATGCTTTTTCTTGGTCCAGGGCTACTATTGCGCCATCTTCTTCCATGTAGTCAGCGTAAGCGCACATTGTTTCCGCTAGTTTTATCGGGTCAAAGATGGATCTTGTCGGGATAAATCCTGTTTGGTCTGGGTGAATTAGCGAGCATGCGTGTTTCGCTAGCTGAGTCGCTAGTGCCTTCGTCATGATTTTGTAGTCTGTGTTCAATAGTGTTATTGGGCGGTAGTTCTCAATTTTTGTCCTGTCTTTCTTTTTGTAGAGCGGGCACATCCACCCTATAGAGAAATTTGCTGTGGGATCTGTTCCGAATGTTTGTATATTATTATAGATTACTGTTAGACATTCTATGACGTTGAATGAAGGTTTTTGTAGTTTCTTAAGTTTTAAGTGGCGGTCATGTAGAGCCTTCCATAGTTCGTACGGTAGTCCGTCTAGGCCAGTTGCGGTTCCATTTTTGGAAGCGTTTAGCGCGTTGATTACTTGTTCCTCTGTTATAAGATTGTGTAGGTCGGAGTTAGGGTCATTGAATTTTTGTGATTCCGGTATCTGTGCGAGGACGTCTGCCTGGGCGTTTTGGCGTTCTGGGTCTTCAGGGTCTAGTATGTTAGCTGACTGTAGTTCGTTGTGGTATTTCTGCGCGATTTCGGCCATTTCCGATGATTTGCTTGTCAGGCCATCTTTCGTTGGGTTGAAGAGCGAGTAGATTATATCTCTCGGGCGTCGTGGGTTATTTGTTTTCATCCAGTATTTGTTGATCTTCTCACCTTTTTCTTGCCATTGTGCTTGGGCTTTCGCTCTGGCATTCTTATTTCGTTTTTGTTCTATGTGTTGTAGCTCGTGTTGTAGTAGTGCCAGGTTCGTTCTCTGGTCTTGTGTTGTATCTAGGTCTGGACTCTGTTCAAGCGTTACGATGTCTTTTTTGAGTGTTTCTATCTTCTTCGTCATTTTTGCTAATTGTATCTTACCGAGTCGTTTCGCTAGTTTGGTTACATCGTATTTGAAGGCTGTCCATAGTACTTGGGGGGCTGTAGGTTGTTCGTTCTGTGTTCTTAGTTCTTTTTGGAGATCGATTCCGATCTTTGTTATTTCGTTCATCAGTTCTTCGTTTGTTGTTAATGAGAGGGGTAGGGTCCATCTACCTGCTCCGATGTACGGCGTTCGTGGTGGGATGAGTCTTGTGAGGACCATTTTGTGGTCCGAGTAGATCTGCGTGTCTGTGGTTTCCCAGTTGTAGAGGGATTTTTCGAGGGCCCGGTTGGCGTATATTCTGTCTAATCGTGACATGGAGTGAGTATTGCTGGTGAAAGTGAAGCTCCTGGTATTTGGGTTGTCGTGTCTCCATTGATCTCTGAGTTGGTACGCTTCGCGGAAGGTTTTTAGGGCTTCCACCCCTGCAAAATCGTCGTTCCGTGCCGGCGATCTGTCTATCATATCTTCGATGATATTAAAGTCTCCTAGTAGGATGTCTATGTTCCCTACATTGAGGTCTGTCAGTCTTCGTCTGATTTCTGTCCAAAAGTTTTGGTGGGTGTTCTGTGCGTTGGGGGCGTATGTGTTTAGGATTCGTAGTTTATTCTCATTGTGCCATTTTACCGTTAGTAGCATTGCTCTCCCTGGTATTATTTCTAGTGTTTCTACATGGTCCGTTTTTAGTTTCTCTTTATTTATGACGAAGGCAACTCCTGCCGATCCGCTTGGGTTGTTGGGGTACGCGGAGTTGTGGACTTCTATTCGTCGTCCAAACAGATTGTGTATTGTGTCTATGTGGTTTTGCTCGAGATGGGTTTCCTGTAGACAGAGTATCCCAATTTGTTTTTGGCGGACGGTTCGGTGGACATCTGTCCATTTCGATATTATTCCTGTGTTACCTTGTTGTGTGGACGATCTACCGTTCATGTTTAGTGTAGCCAGCAGGATGTTTGCTCTCGACCGTTCTGATCTTGGTTGGGTGTTTGTTTGATTGGCTTGTGTGCCATGTGCCGTCGGTGCGGCTCCACCTACCGTCGCCCCTTGGTCGTCATTTGGAGGGTTCCCGGTGGCTCTGTGAACCCCCCCTCGAACCTCGGGGAGTCTCGAACCTTGGCTAATCTCGGAACCGTCTAAAGGGGGGCCTGGGCCAGAAGTGGAGTGGTTGTTGGTGATCGGTTCTACTCAGTCTCGTCGCCCGATCGCTAAACGAGTGAGGGGGACATTTCCCGGTGCCCCGCGGAGGATTTATGTTAGTATACGCAGTTAGGGTGTCACGGACCAGTGCCTAGCTGTTTCTACTAACTTCGCCTTGGTGGCACGGAACTCCTTGGCCTAAATAGGCCGCCGTTTTTGTTTTGGGTTCCACTCGCTTTCCTGTCCCGCGTGCGGTCAGTAGATTTGGGCGAGTGGTTGGGTTGTTTAGTGGAGCTTCACCCTTTGCTCTACTTCTCGTTTCCTTCCTGATTCATTTCGGGGCCTTCCTGTGCGGACTCGCTTCGATCAGGGGGGGGAGTCAAAACATTATGCATTCGCCAAGGTAGGTAGGTAAGTATGTGTGGTAGAGACCGTAGTAGAGACCGTAGTGGAGACCGTAGTGTAGAGTTGACTGAGTGGTGAGTAGTAACGTATCAGGGGGTCAGAGGTTCCTCGTGAATGTATATTTTTTATATTTTGTTAGCATCGCACCGAAACTCAATATCTATTTGCGGTTCATTCCCTTGTTGCGTCGTTGTTGTTGCCTGTCTGCTTGTACTTGTTGTGGTGCGGGGTTGGTTCTTGGGCCCCGCCATCCGTCGATCCGGGGAAAAGGGCATAAGCCGCGGGGGTGTGTCATACAGTAGCAGATAGGGCATTGTCGCATGTGCCCTGCAAAACCGGTGCCATTGAGGTGGTCTACGTATCTGGCATTCTCAAAGAGAGTACGGAGTTTGTTCCAGACCATCGGGTCCATCGTGGGAAGGGTTGCGAAGACGTTGAAACGCGGGGTGGGGATGTTGCCGGAGATCCTCATATCGAGGAGACAGACCTCTAGGCTGGTAATGAGGCGGTCGTACGATTCCGCTAGCCATTGAAGTTGTTGGTTCGGAGCGAGTTCCGCCGGGTACTCAGGGTCACCTGTCATGATTCCTATATATTCGTCATATATTTTGTCGTTGTTCCATGTCTCTCGGATGACGTGGCTGACTTGGGCCGGTTGTGAGGTTACGAAGCCGTCCAATGGGAATAGGAAGGTCGGGTAGGTGGGGTCGAAGGGAATTACTTCAAAGGTGATGTCCGGCGTTGCCCAGACTCTCGTATGTGTGAGTATGCTGTGGGTGGCTGGGGTTATATCGTATATGAGGAATGCGGTGGGGGCTGTGATCGCGTTGTGGGCACGTGAGGGCGGGGCGATTTTCACGGTAGGGTGGTCTCCTTGGTTGAGGTTGTCCGCGATACCCGATATGACGTTCTTCATCGCGTTTAGGGAGGCATGTGTCATCTCCGGGGTGGATTTGTCCGCATTGTGGTCGAAGATTCTCGCTAGCAGTTTGGGCTCGGGTACTCCCGACCACGTCGCAATAGCGGTTTGGTCAAGGTCGTCAAAGAGCTGAGCGGCGTGACGGAGGTGTGTCTTTGGGAAGCCATCGATGGGGCGCGGAGTGTGGGTAGGGAACGCATTAGGGTGAGTTACTGGTGTCGGGTTGCTCGCGCTCCTCCTATTCTCTGTTGCCATCAGGAGGTGCGCCTGTAGACTAGGAGCGATCCGAGCTGGGGTCTGCGGTACGCGTGGGGGAGGGTTGACTACTATGTTTGTTGAACGTATTACGCTCATAGTGTATAGTTCACTACGTTTCCATAAACGATAGTTGATTAGGTAATCACCACTGTACACTTATATATTCAAACTCAGTCGATCTGAGTTAATACAACTCTTTAACCACAACCACAACGTTGCAATCAGGTGAGCGAGCACAAACTCCCTTTGTGTCTACGCAGTATGCTGCTCTGGTAGACCATAGCCTTATGGCTTAGGACAACACCAGTTCAACAGGTTATGAGCCCTGCCAGCACAATTGTGCTTGGCATCATCTGAACGCTCTGGATGACGATGCGTCTTCACGCTCTGAATCCATGTGCTTGTACCACCGCGTTCTAGAAGCGTTTTCACGCTCTAGTTTCTGCGCTTAAGGCAAGCGACCATGGGGTCGCTATGCTGGTACGAATCCAGAAGCTCTGACTGCGCTTTTTTCATTCTTTATTGAACGATAAACTTACGCGTTACTCTTCAGATTCGATATTACCATCCATCTCCTACAATGTCTTCCTCCACCTCGACCTTCGCCTCCATCCCCACGCTCAACGGCTCGAACTACCTTACTTGGGCCCCCAAGATGCGCGCCTACCTTATGTCCATCGGAGTTTTTTATACGACTCAGAAGGCAGAAGATGATGGTGAGGCCGATTGGTCTAAGAACACGGAGAAGGCAGTCGGTTCTCTCTACCTGAAGCTCAACGCTTCTCTCCAACGTCGCTGGGAGGAGGAGAACAATGCTAAGGCCCTTTGGGACGCTCTCAAGGACGCCTTCTCCCATCCCACTTTCGCAAACGTTTACGAAGAGTACGACACCTTCGAGAACATCAAGTTCTCTCTTCACGAGTCCCCGGCTGGGACTTTCTCGAAACTCAGGACCGCATTCCAGAAGTTCGACCAGTACAAGTTCCCTCTCTCGGATCGTTGGCAGATTCTGATGACGTTGAGGAAACTAAAAGTACTTCCTTACATGTCGACGTTTTTACAGCTGCTTAACGCGAAGTCCGGAGATTCGTTGAAGGACGTCACGACTACGGAGATCCAGATAACGGGCACGGGCGAAACGGCAGTGAGAACTCCACGTGTTGTCACTCGGCCTGGCACTCTTCCTTTTACCCTCGACGAGATTGAGCAAACCGCTCTCGGTGCTTGGTCTCAGCAAAATTCTTCGAAGGCTCCTGCGCCTGCAAAGCCTGCACAGACTGCTCAGGCGTCCAAGATCTCGGCTGTCAAGCCGAAAGGTCAGGACCCGCAGTTTACGCAGCAGCAGCAGCAGCCGGCGAACTCGAACAACGGTCAAGGGAACGCCAACTCGAATGGCAAGAAGAAGAAGAAGCGCGGAACTCGTTCCGCAGAAGGTCAGGCAAAGAACGAGACTCGCAAGTCTCGTGCAAATGCCAACGACGCTTCGGCGTCCTTCGCTTTCTCTTCCTTCACCACTCCTCCCGTCGTCATCGCACCTGCAGCCACCGTCTTCACCACGCCCGTCGCCGACCCTCGTCAACTCGCCCACTCCTCTGGTGCTACCCACTACGGGCCACCAGCCTTTCCACAGACCCTGCGCAGCATTGACCTCGCGCACCGCATCCTGGTCACGCCAACTCCCCAGACGCTTCGTCGTCTCGACAAGGTGGCAAACCCACCTTCGGACACATTGTCTGAGGAACGGCCCAATAAGCGCCTCCATTTAATGGAGCGCGTCGACGTTTCGACCCCATTTGCATCGGTCGTGGAACTCCCTGACGAGGTTCCTGTCACACCTCTCGCTCCGCCCCCTCCTCGTCGCCCTACCTTGCGCGAACGTCTCGAAGCACGTTTGCCGGAGACTCCGTCTCCATCACCATCTCCACCACCAACGAATGACCCCATTGTCCGCTTGCCCGGACATTGTCGGCAGTCTACGTTCGGTGAGATTGACCCTGGCACCTTCGCTCTGCCATTCATTACCACGGTTGCTCCTCTACCGGAAGAGGATATAGTCTCTCTGGGGGAGGAATACGATATCGACGACTACATTGAGCGTTTTTACGCCGATGATGAAGTCGAGTCGCAACCACTCGATGAGAGGATCGGAGAAGTCTTCCCGGACATGGGAGAGTACTTTGACTTCGACTATGATATGACTGAAAGGTCTGTCTATTCACTCTCGCATCTTAGCGATGACAACTCACAACTGCCTTATTCACAGCAGTATGTAGAGTATATACTGTCATCTGTCTTAGATAGCGAAGTTCCAATGTGTATGTCGATGTTCGATCTCGATCCGTGTGAAGAGTGTTTTAAGTTGAGCGATCCTGACGACATGTCGGATATTTGGCTCCTTGACTCTGGAGCATCGTCTCACTTCACTTACGATATGTCCGATTTTTCGGAATACAAAGAATTTGAAGTCCCTAGGCAATGTAAGACAGCCAACGGTCCAGCACCTATCATAGGTCAAGGCACTGTCTTAGTTAATTTCAAGGGATCTATCGTCAGATTATCCCCTACCATCTATATGCCCACGACGGACATCAAGCTCATTTCTATGGGCACTTTACTCCAAGATCAAGACATCTCTCTACGGTCCGCTGGCAACAGAACATTGATAGATTTTTGGCATGCCCGTAAAAAGGCTACCATTCTCCAGTTCCACTCGCATCCTGGCTCCACAATGTATTTTATACGCGCCGATGTTGTCAAGACCAAACAATACTCAACTGTGAAGTTATATGCGACAGACTATGATGTTTTACATCGTCGCTTAGGACATGCTTCCAAAGATGTCATACGTGCAGCAAAAAAGCACCTCAAGGATTTCCCTGCGGTTGAAATACCAGCGGATGATCATGTTTGTCCTGGCTGTCAACTAGGCAAACAACCTAATCGTGCATTCCCGCCTACTCAACGACGTGCTACTGAACCGTTTGAACTTGTTCACTCGGATCTCAAGTCGTTTGAAACGGAATCGTACTATAGGAACAAATATATCATCGTTTTTTATGATGATTTCACTTCAATGTCTTGGATCAAGCCGTTGCGAAACAAAAATGACGCACTGCCTGCTACTCGACAATTTATCAAAATGGTCCAAACGCAATGGAAAAGCCAAGTAAAAGGCTGGATGTCCGATGCTGGAGGAGAATACAAGTCTAAGGCTTTTGACGAAATGCTTCGAAATGAAGGAATTCTCATATATCAAAGCGCCCCACACACTCCTCAGCAGAACGGCAGAGCTGAACGGCATATCCGTACGCTCATGGACAAGGCACAAGCGATGCGTCTTCACGCTTGCTTACCATCATCCTTCTGGGAATTCGCAGTTCAACATGCTCGGTATCTCCATAATAGAATCCCTAACAGGAGACTTAACTGGAAAACACCATTAGAGCTACTAACTGGCGAACTTTCATCTCTCAATCACGTTCGCGTATTCGGATGTGGTGCCTATGTGCATCTTCCCGAAGACACTCGTGGTGGAAAGTTGCAACCAAAATCGCAGCTAATGGTTTATTTGGGAGTTTCTCCTACGAACGAAGCCAATATGCAATTTTTGCGACCTAATAATTCCATTCACACATCTGCACACGCAGTTTTTGATGAGAATTTATTCCCCAAGTGCCCAAATTCAAAACCTCATCGTGCTGTATCCCTACCGAGACGAAGACGTCATCATCAAGAAGATGGAGACGCTAATCAAGAGGATGGAGACACTAATCATCCTGATAGTGATCCAGAGGATGAGAACCCCCGTCGCCCAGAGCAACCACGGGTTCCACCCCCTCAACGGCCTGAGGAAATACCCCGCGATGATGAATCAGCGGATGATGACGAAGAAGAAGCAGAACTTCCTCCTGCACCAGTCACACCCCCTCGTCGTGTACCGACGAACAATGCTCCACCAGCATTACCACCTAAAAGCGACCGTACTAGTCGCAGAGAACGTCCACAACGTGATCGCAAGATCCCGCTTCGACCTGGAAATATCTATGGCGAACGCGAACATCCCACTAAAACCGTAAAGGAAGTGGAACGTCTCTCACGCTGGAAGGAACTCACTGGAGAATCTTCCTCCAAAGTACCAAATATTCCCGGTGGTTTACCATCAACTCCTGAGCCACCCGCTCCTGAAACAGCATCAGCTGAGGACTCAGAGACGGAGATTGAACGACTAACCCGGGAAGGGGGAGTAGACTTGGCACGTTATTTATGTGCTAAAGCTATCAATGATACAGAGGAAAA
>JBBPTG010000414.1:0-15138 GCA_038093975.1 Chalciporus piperatus | reverse complement strand
TGTTCGAGCCGCCGAGAACCCATCTCTCTCATTGGCTGTTTCCTTTTAAAGCTTCGGCTGCCTGTGCCTTGGCTTCTGATTCAATATGGTCGCGCCAGTACGCTTCCGCTTCTTGGTTTGTAAATGCTGCTTGATGCGACATGTAACTTGTGCTGGTGGACGGGCCAGCGGGGTAGGGGGAAGGGGTAGGAGGGTAGGGTGCAGGGATGGTACCTGCGAAGGGCATCTGCCGGTTGTCAAACGGCAGGGAAGTCTCAACGTATTGTTGCGAATATGGATCCCACATCACAACTTGTCTCTGACGCGGTTTGTGTGGCTTTGGGCACGCGTTTGCAAAATGACCTGGTTGGTCGCAATTGAAACAGTTTCCCCGAACGGGGGATCTTGGCATTTGCTGTGCCGACAGATCCATCGGGGCTCCACGACCAGGCTGTGTGCCTGTGGGAGTGAAACGGGGGGCTGCATACGGAGCGGGAGGACGCGGGAGTGGGCGAGATGCAATCGGGTATCGTGGTGGAAGGTACGGATACAAAGAAGAAGGCCTAGGGGCAGGAGCGGGTGCTTGACGAACTGGTGCACCACGTTCTACAATGATACGCTCGAAGGTACGACCTATCTTTCGGTAGGTATCGATCGTGTCGTTGTAGCTTTGCTCATCAACAGTAGTGTTGATTTGCGCCTGATAATAAACTTTGTAGTCTATTGCCTTTTTCAGAAGCTCTTTGGCATGAGTATCTGCTATCTCCGACTCCGCCTTCAACAACTCGAACTCCTGGATGAAGATATCCACAGGTTTCCCAGCCTGCTTCAATGCTTCCAATTTCCTGAGACTCTCATGAGCGAGAACGTCAATCTGGAAATAGTCCTTGAGCATTTTTGAAAATATGACCCAATCTGGCCATGCTCTCAGGCCCATCGGTGTGCGATCTGGTTCTGGCGCCAAGGGATCTTCTTCTGCAGGGGGAGGCGGTGGCAGAAGTTCAAGTCGAGACCAGGTCTCGATCATCATTTGGGCGTAACCAGCCGCTTTTCCTTCTAACCGTGAGAGGACGGCGAGGCATCGAACCTTGTGATTTTTCCACGTATGGACAGACTGCCAAGCGTTAACTTGCGCCCACCACAAACGGAACTTGGTGCGGTCACCATCCCATTTCCCGGGGTCGGCAACCTTTTTGGACACAGAGTCCGAATTGTCTGAAATGAGCGCCTTCAGAGCGGCGGTGAGAGCAGCGATGGGATCAACTGGATCTGCCATCGGAGTTTCGGGACGGGGAGTAGGGGGATGAGAGCTTTCGGATGAAGATGGGAAATGACGTGGGGGAGATCGGTAACCTTGAGCTTGTGGTTCCTGATCGTCGAACTCTGCTGACATATAACCTTACTGAACCCTATCTTCCAAGGATTCTCTGGGGTTGACAGACACGAGGACGAAGGAAATATTTTTTCGAGTGGAGATAATATCTGCGACGCTTATCAGAATCTTTGCAGACCTTCTGAGGAAGTTTCCCAAGATCTGTTTTGATTTTGCACATACACTACTCTCGAACTTCTTTCTTCGAGCAGCAGCAAAGAACTAATGTAATACAAGATACTATTTATTTATTGTTTTCTATTTTTTACCTCGGCGGTGCTGCCGGCTTACGTTGCTACGTATGACTCAGCCAAGGGGGCGGCGACGCGCTTTTCCCTTGTCGTCCTTCGCAATTGGGCACGATCCCAATCCGGTCTTCGAACAAAATACTATAGTACTGAGGGTAACAGAGACGGGGCACTAAAGGCTGGCCCAAAAGAAGTGAAATGCCAGAAGGCGAATGCGTGACGTCAACGGGTGATCACGCGAACCCGGATCGTGTCTACAGTCAGAGGGTTGGCGCGTGAGCGGGCCCCAAGACGTCTCGAACGATCAAAAAGCCCCTTGTGCGCTATGGGGAACAGAAACTTTATCCTTATTTATAACGGCGGACGACCGTATAGACAACAGTGGATGGAGTTGTTTTTGTTATGATCTCTCACAACACAGCAGGGACTTTAGGCAACACTAGGCCTATGCGAAGGATATGCTGAGTACTAAAGCTTAATGACGGTGAAGTCACAAATGGATTAGACTGGGGTCTGTGATAAGTATAGGACTACTTATATACTATTGAGAAGTGTGCACAGACCAACAGCCGAATAAGGAAATCACAAAGGGAAAGATAGATAAGGTAAATGGAACGATGATAAGAAAAGGTACCAGGCACGGATTAGGGTCTAGGCCATGACATCATTGCTGACTCATCTAAGTCTGGACCTTTGTCACATGACCTGATTATGTAATAGATTATGTAATGCTACAGGGACTATCGGAGCGGATAAAGACAAATCCGGCTTGACCCCTAAGTTGTAGACAAAGTCCAGAGTTCGAATACCATTGTAGGCAAAAGTTTGAAAAGTTTTTAAATACTATAACACTATCCCCTCTCTAGGAAACACATTCCAGGCGATTCGGCAATTTCCGCTCAGGAACCTCTGTCAGATTTTCGTATTTTTGTAACAAGGCAGAGAAATTTCCCATGGTCATGTTGATTCGGCGTGGGGCAGACGGGTGCTTTTTGTGAAAAGCTTTGACAGCTTCGGGTGCATTTGACAAATGTGCTGCCTTTTCCCATGTATAGTCCGATATGTCCCAGCCTTTCCAATGAACCAGGTACTCTAACTGTCCTTGTTTAACCTGAGACTTTACTACATAATCCACCTCGTACTCTTCTTCTCCTTCTTGATTGACTATCACTGGATCCAGAAGACGGACCGGTTACCCTTCCAACGGTTCTTTAGCCGGTTTGACCCGTTTGACATTAACCATGGGATGGATGTTCATGGAATTGGGCAAGTCAAGGGTAACTGCATTGGGAAGGACCTTCGTGATCTGATAAGGTCCGATCCAGTTCTGTGTCATCTTTTTGGAATCTCCGATTTGATAATCTGGAGCTTCGGACCGATGTTTGTCCGCTTGCTCTTTCATCCGGTTCTGAGAAACCTCCCCTGGATAATTGCATAGAATTGTAGATAATCTCAGCTAATACTTGAAATTTTCGAAAAAACTTGAAATTTCATGAATTATCTGGAATTTGCCCACCCCTGACTATGTATTAGTTGATATTTTATGATAATTCATGATGATTATATAGATAATTGTACCCTTGTAGTAGAGTGTACAGAAAGTGTACAAAAAAGCGTACTAAGTGTAGTCAAGATTGTATTAGGATTGAGTGTAGCTCAAGTGTATAAAAGAGTGGAGTGAAAATGTAGTTACAAGTGTGGGAAAGTGTATTTGATTGAGTGTAGCTAAAGTGTACAAAAAAGTGTAGTGAAAGTGTAGGCAAGAGTGTGGGAAAGTGTAACTAGATTGAGTGTACTAAAGGGTACAAAAAAGCGTAGTGAAAGTGTAGTTACAAGTGTGGGAAAGTGTATTTGATTGAGTGTAGCTAAAGTGTACAAAAAAGCGTAGTGAAAGTGTAGGCAAGAGTGTGGGAAAGTGTAACTAGATTGAGTGTACTAAAGGGTACAAAAAAGCGTAGTGAAAGTGTAGGCAAGAGTGTGGGAAAGTGTAACTAGATTGAGTGTACTAAAGGGTACAAAAAGGCGTAGTGAAAGTGTAGTTACAAGTGTGGGAAAGTGTATTTGATTGAGTGTACTAAAGGGTACAAAAAAGCGTAGTCAAGAGTGAGGATAAATGAGTGTAGCTAAAGTGTGCAAAAAGCGTACTAAAAGTGTAGTTAGCAATGTGGGAAAGTGTACTGTGATTGAGTGTAGCTAAAGTGTACAAAAAAGCGTACTAAAAGTGTAGTCATGAGTGTATTAGCATTGAGTGTGGCTGTGTACCAAAAAGCGTAGTGAAACTATAGTCAAATGAGTAGGACAGTGTAGCTAGATTGAGTGTAGCTAAAGTGTACAGAAAAGCGTACTAAAACTGTAGTCAAAAGTGTGGGAAAGAGTGTTGTGATTGAGTGTACCAAATGTGTACAATAAAGTGTACAAAAGGAGTGGCTGTTGTACGTCAAAGGCAGAATCGGGCCTAGTCTATTGAAAGTGTACAAAAAGTGCAGTAGTTGTCTAGTGTAGGAAATCCTAATGAAATGTAGCCCCAATGTCCTAATGCTCGGACTTGACAAAAATCCGCGCGAGCAGGTCACGTGACCGTGTTGAACTCGCCGTGTCACTGTCACTGTCAGCCTTTGCTCACATTCCTCTTTCCACACCATAAACACGACTCGGAAATCACAGCCGGCGTGGCCTCAACAGCCCCGCCGGCCTCGACAGGTGAGTATTTGAGTATTCTTGCACCAACCTCGACACCCACTCACTTCGAACACGGCCGCGCGGGCTCTTTGCCTCACCACGTTCCATCACATCTCAACACAAGTCGGAAATCACAGCCGGCGCTGGCTCAACAGCCCCGCCGGCTTCGACAGGTGAGCATTTTTCACCAACCTCGACACCCGCTCACTTCGAACACAGCCGCGGGCTCTTTGCCCCACCACCACCTTCCACCACATCTCTACACAACTCGGCTCACCCTCGACCTCAAAAAAAAACGGCCGGTGTGGGCTCAATAGCCTCGCCGGCCTCACTAGGTGAGTTCCCACTCACCCATCACCACATCCACTCACCTCGTCCACAACGGCTCAGGCCACCACCACCTTCAAACCCACCTCACCCTCATCTCGAACGAACGGCCGGCCGGCGTGGGCTCAATAGCCCCGCCGGCATCACAAGGTGCGTTTTGCGCACCCACTAATTCACCCGCTCACTTCACCCAGCCGCTCGGGCTGTTCGCCCCACCACTACCACCCCCCACCACCTTCACCTTTCACCCTCAACTTGTACAACATGGCAGATGTGGGCTCAACAGCCCCGCCGCCATCATGAGGTAAGTTTTTCATCACTCACCAACCCAACTGCTCAACTCACTCTCGCTCATGCCTACCACCACCTCCAGCTCACTCGTGTATGCCATCATCCCCTCATCTCACCATCACCACTGGTAGGTCCATCATCTCATCATCATCATCATAGCCCATCATAGCCCATCATTATTGTAGTGATAGATTAGTACATGAGATGTAGTAGATAATGCTGCCACTGGCAATATATATGATTTATCTTTCTCTATCCTTGCTTTGTGTGAAGTTAAATTGAAAGAAGAGCAATGAATGGCAGTAGAATTACTCTAGTAATAGTCATGAATTATCAAGTATTTGAAGTAATTCTTGATAATTATCAGGATGATCAGAGGAGGCTAGGAATTAGTTCGTAATTCATGAAATTGCGAAAATTGAGCTATTATCATATTTTACCAAGTTTTACCTGAAAATACATGGGATTTGATGCAATTATCCAGGGGAGGTTTTCCCTGATGCACTACTGGGCTGCCTTCTGCGTTTGACCTGTGTCACATCGTGACAATTGTCACTGTTAAAATTCTTGAGCATGATGTCATCGTGCTCAAGCTGAAAAGCGTTCGGGAGTCGGATGAATCGTCACGTGACTAGTCAAGTAAAGATCATTCTCTCCCCACACATCAGGGCAGGCTAAACGACCCAATCAGATCGCAAGCAAGGTTTCTGCCGACACAGGCGGCGTTTCCCAAGTTATATATTTGACTGTAATGTCAGTTCGAGATCATGATGGTCATCCAAAAAAAACATAACAACGGGTCAACAAAAAGAGAGTACATGAAATAGATGAAATAAAAGTCATGCATCGAGATCACCATCCTCGTCTGAAGCCTCATCGTCTGAGAATGAGGCGATAACAAGTGGAGGAATGTCCATTGGGTCAGTATCACCATTCTCGGCTTCCACACGCTCGCACTCAATATCTAACTCATCCAATGCACGGTGATGTTCTGTCTCTGGAAAAACTATGTTAGAACTCAAGGCAAAAGTCATGGTAGGAAATATGAACGTACGAAGACCACGACCATTGCCGACACCACCCATGTACTCGTCCTCGTTGTCAGGCAGGTCTTGTTGCCCCCCCAGCAGTTCAAAGTCTTCATCAGCCGCCCCCGAGGAGCTGAGAGATGCTAGGACTTGGGGAATCTCGGCGTAATTTCGAATCGTGCGGAGAATAGCAAGATATATGTTCCATACTGAGGCACGGTCGACGGCAGGACGACCTAGATTGTCATAACAATCTTCAAAGAAGGCGTTGAGTGGTTGAGGAACAAGGTCGAATACAGGGTGGTTAGCATTGATGTAGAGATCACGGACTTCATCAATTGTGGTGCGTTCGACAGTGACCTGTTTATATATTAGTCGCTGAACGAATATTGGAGAGGTGATATACTTTAAAGTTGAGGGCGCCATAATCACCAGGGCACTGGAAGATGAGATCGGGCACACCGTGAGGAAGGATCTTGATAAGCGCAGTCGGCAGCAATTCAAAGGGTAATGTAAACCTGACATACCTTGTTGCGATCATGTCGCTTTAATGTGTTGTTGACACGATACTGATAGCGGTCGAGTTCGGCCTGAAGCCAAGGAATAAACAACCATCGAAAGACCATGCTGGTAGATCGTTCAGCTTCACTACGGGTTGGAGAGATGTGGTACTCACAGCTGAAGTGTATTGTCACGGTCGTACCATCCTTTGTCCACTCCTTGCTGCAGAATGGCTTCGAAACCGGGTGAGAATCGTCGTCGTAACTGTGACCAGGCAATTTCAGGCATAACGTTCTTCTTCGTCCGCATCCAGCGATGTTGGACGAACCCGATCAAGGATGGGTCGTGCATTTGGCGGAGCATAGTTTGAGCGTTTGCGACGCCAAAGTTCTCTGTTCCCGGATCGCTTTGGGTGACAAGGGGCATGTCTAACTGGATTGAACACTACAATTGAACAGGAATAGAGAGCGGGTACTTACATCCAAGTTGTTCAATGGTTTCAAGGTAATACGACAAGATTAACTTGGGGTTGCGGTTAGAATGCCATATCTTCATCCATAAGATACGACCAGTAAATGGCTCAATCGCACAGTGAAGCGCCAAGCCGAAACGGAGCCACTTGTCATGTTGATCAAGTGTCCAGATGTCGTTGACACCGGCAGCCCAGAACTGACGACGCCGGAGTCGATTGGCTTTGCGCTGACGAACAAGTTCTGGTTCATATGTATGGAAGTATTCCTGAACAACACTTCTGAATGAAGGATTGGTTAAATAAGTCAGATGGAATCGTAGGGCATACTTACCTTGCAACGCTCATGCCATGTTCATGGAACAACAGGCTCACCATTTCACGTGCCCCAGCATGGGGATAGATAGCGCGCAATTCCATCATAACAGCTCGGATAGAGTCTGTCGTATGGCGTTGCTGACGAGTTCGTTGCAAGCCGAGTTGTTTGCGGATCTCTGTGAATTTTGTGAGGCTGTTGGTGGAACAGCGTCAGCAACAAGTGCGGGGGTCAGGTGAAAAGTGAAGTCGCCCTACCCAATGCCATACACATCTGTGTCAATACTCTTGCGGAGCTCTTCGACAATTTGTCGGTCGGTAAGCCGAGCAGCCCATAAACGCCTGATGAGAGGCTCGATCTGCGAAAGAGGTGCTGAAGAAGTATCAATATTTGAATGCGAGTCCCAGGCCAGAGTGACGACTTGACTCACGAGTTGGCTTCCACTGGTTAGGCATTTGAGTAGAAATGAAACGAGTGGGTGAGACGAAGGGATTGAGACAAGGTCAGACGTCTTGAGTTGGCCGGCACTGTTGGAATGGCTAGTTATAGGGCGTAATGAGGCAGGTTGGTGGCCGTGCCAGCTCAGATCTTTGGGGCAGACATGCCTTGTTGGTAGGTGATCTCAGGCCGCGGCCTCTGGGTGTTCACCAGAATGGAAGAGACGTGCTGCGTACTGCAGGTTGGTTCAATGGTTGCCGTTTGGGAACATTCCATGTACTGAGCAGACCCTGTGGCAGCGTGCCATACTAAGCGTGCTCTCGCTTCAAGCATGACAGCATCACTGTGCCATAAGGGTCAACCGGTCACGGTGCTGTCTTGGCATGCCAGCGACAGCCATAAATCTGGAACAGTAAGTGTCCTACCTGACGACTGAACAGGCATGGCTTATCAGAAGACGCACCTCCTCGCCGGGGACACGTTTGGCTTCCTCAAAACTTGAAGCCCCTTACTGGTGCATTCAAGTTTCCGATTGTGATGCTGAGACGGATCCACTTCGCTTCACTTCTTGGCTGCGCTTCATCAAGTTCCGGACTGCGGGACTTTCCCATTTCACTTTAACGTAAGTTTCCTGACATGAGGTGCCATGCCTGACCGTGCATCCTCTTAACCTTCAGGTTCAGAGTCTCTTCATGTCTTCCTTGTTTCGCCTGCAGCTCTCGAAGGTGTCTGACTCTGGTGGACAACCTTCCACTTCAGTGAGTCAGTCCATTGTATTCTTTGAATGTTCCACTGATAGAATTACTTTGCAGCCTGCAAACTTGGATCGAGCGCATTGCATCACAATTCAAGGTAACCCTCTTCCTTATGTTTTTCACTCTGCGGCCGCCCGAATTCTGAGATGTTTGAAGGTCCCACGATGGGTGGTTTCAAGGTGTTTCATTGCCCTCAACGTCGTCTTCGTGTTTATCAGCGCCATCCTCATGTCTATCAACGACTCTTCAAGTTTGGGTATTCTACATTTTTGCTGAGCGTTGGTGGCCATCTTTGCAGTCATGCAAGGTACTTAAGGGCCCTCCCGCTACGATTTCTATCACTGACTACACCCACCCTCGCTATTTTGCCCTCCGATGCCAAATTTCGACCCGGTCCTCGTCTCTGAATTTACCAGAGATCCAGTGGCTGAACGGGACAGCGTCTGTCAGCGCACGTCCTGCCAGGCTGTTGTGCGCAAGGGTCAGCCGTATGTTTACGTTGGCAGGAAGAACGGCAAGTCTGGACGACATGTTTGTGCTTCGTGCTACCGCCGCTATCAAGGTCAATCTGGCACCATTACATTCACTCGAGGTAATCACACTTGACTTCAACTCCCTTCGTCCAATCACTTATTCAAGTTATTTCCTAGACGCCCTTGCTCCTCACGCGGATGCCGTGCAACGTTCCATAAATGCTGCTTACTCTCGAGGTAATAGCACCTTTACTCTCATTACTATCTGCTCACTGTTGTTGAAGGAACCATTGATCCACCACCAATTGTTCCAATCAACCGAGAGCTAGCGGATCCCTCTCGTGACGCCCTTGCTATGCCGCCACCACCTCCACCTGTTGCAGAACGGAGCCGACGTCCTGATGTTAGAGTTCCCTCGGCTGCGTGGCAGCCACCTGACGATCAACCAGTGGTCCCCCATAATCCACGCGCAGCTATTCCATCCAACGCTATGGGATATAATGTCAACCACTTGCTGTATCCCCTCGTGCATGACCAGATGGCGCGTCGTAATTATGCCTTCCCGCCTGCAGAAACAATTACGTTGTCGATTGGTGCCTTACATGAAAGTGGTAAGCGAGGTCGCTTGCGTGGTACTTCATTTGGTGTAAGTGCTCACATAACTTATATCGTTAATGATGCTGAGGCAAATCATAGAACATATGCGAAGGGGTCAAGGATGTTGATGCTCGTCTGACCGCGCCGAGGCTCAGGGCCCTCGCCCTCAACACCATCATTCCGTGCATTCGTTCCTTCTGCCCCCAGTTTTCTTGGCGAACCCAGGAATTTATTGTGCGCGACGAAGCATGGGTGGACCTCGCCAAGTATTCTGAACCCACTCTCCCTTACTTTTACAACAGTTGCCTCCATCAGAGCAACCAGAAGGGCGCAAAGGGACCAACCTTCAAGACCCGGATTTGCTCTCTCAATGTCATTGTTCCGCAAGCTCAATGGTTAGAGTACGAAGCCTTGAAGGAGGAACCACTGACTCAGAGCAGCATCGCACATGAGCCCACCTCACGTCTACGCTCGCCTAGCCCTGGTCCATCCATTCGTACACGCTCGCGTACCCCTGGACTGTCCTTCCATACACGTTCACCTTCTCCTGGTCCATCCTTTCGTACACACTCGCCTGCCCCTGGGCTGTCCTTCCGTACACGCTCGCCTTCTCCTGGTCCATCCTTTCGCACGTCAGGACCTTCTATCCAGGATCGTGAAGCCTCCCCAGAGCCCGACCTCGGCCTTACACCCAAATCTACTTCTAACCGGCTCTTTTTTCCAGAACAGTCAGACCGTTCACTTACCAACAACATCTCTAAGGTAATGACTCACGCGCTCATTAAGTAGGACTTACTAATGATTAACTAGGCTGTACCTATCAATTTACTGTCGTCTAAGCGCTCGCATCAACACTCAGCAAGTGTATCGAGCATCACAACCAAGTCGCCGCCTTCGAAGCGGTCAGCTCCTCCCCTTGATGTTCCTTCCCCAAATCAGAAGGATATTAAAGAAGCTTTGAAATCTGGGGGTGGTGCAGTGCTAGATGTGAATGAAAGTAAGTGATTTCTTGAGTTAGCTGTCGTGAGATTGCTGATAGTAGTTCAAGTCTTGAAACAGACCACTCACCTAATCGATTTTCATCCAATCCCCACTGTGCCTTTCGCGGACATCGTGAAACCCGAACATCGCTCGTTTGACATGACGTCATCGAACCTATTACCTGGTCAAATCAGAGTCGATCTGAACGCTAAGGCACTCATTGGGGTGGGCGCTTTCAAAACGGCCCAACCTGCGCAACTCATCCTTTCATCTCTTCGCCCTTCTGGCCTTGGCTCGCAACCTTGCCAGACCGTTGTGGCAAAGCGACCATACATCCGGAGCCAAAATCCAGAGGCCAAACCACCATTTCCCCGCTACTTGATTGCTGATGAGCTCGACAAGGTCTTTCGTGAGGCGAACGTGCTGTACTGGGCAAAGGCCCTATTGAGCATGACTTACGCCTTCATTGACCGCGCACTTGCTACGAGCACCCAACCACCGAGCTTCAACATTCCCCGCTTACGCTTTGTCGATGCCGGCCTTGCTGTCACCTATCCCACCACTTCAGGTGGTGGTGGGCCCAAATCAGCCAGCCGCAAGGCAAACTCTCGCATCGCTTACCTCGTCGAAGAGTTGATCCCAGACCCTGAATCTTTCGTCAAGTTCATCCACAACGGAAGATGTCTCCCCCTCCTACAACCTGACCAGCCCGGTTATAATGTGGCTGAGTTCTTGGCCTTCACGCAGCACGTTCAGTATCTGAAGACCAGTCGCTTGGCGTATATTTCAGACTATCAAGGTAATGTTAATACAGTCGTCTTTCTTACATATTACTAACTCCATGATCATTAGGCAGCACCTCTCTTCTGACAGATCCACAGATTCTGACTCATCCATGAGCGCCTGTCGGTATCTTCACCATGTCAAACTAACACAGTTCATTGTTATATAGCTCCGTCGGGGAAGGCGCCAATATTTTCTGTGAGGGAAACTTGGAACGGGGAGTGACAGAGTTCGAGAACCAACATGTTTGCAACAGGTATTGCAAGTGGCCGGGATTCAAACTTGCTGAATTCGAGAGCGCTGTGGTCAAAGCCACCCAGGGAGTCACTGGTGATGTGGCAATGTAGTAGGCCTCGACTTCCCTTCATCTTGATACTTCATGCTCCTTGAACTAAGCCGCTCCGCTAACTACCATCGTTGTCATCATTGTCATCCCATGTTTTGTACTTCGTTGTATCCGATTGCCGAGCGCCTACATTAATAAAAACTATAACTGAGAAATTCTCAGTACAGGTGTCCGAGGTCTGCTCATACATATATCCTAATTCGTAAGTCCACGTGACAAATTTTGTGATCCGAAAGAGCACGGTTGTCCGGCTTTCCATACTTATGGTATATCCGTCAGAAAAATGGTCGGCACTTACCCTCATTCCAGAACCCGGTGACGTGCATCCCTGCGAGGGTCGTCAACATGCGCGCCCGAGAGACAGCTTTGGAAGTACTTTCCTTGTCTTTATATGCTTCCCAGAACGTCGTGCAGTACGGTTCCTGTTGATTTATCAACCATCGACCGATTATGAGCCCGGAGCCCTATTGTGGCGTCAGTCATCCGCGGGATAACCAGAAAACGCGGCGCACATAGTCTTCGCAGCCGTGTGGGAAATAAGAGATTCCATGCAGCTCGAGCGGGGTGGCCTTGCAAGTCTCAATGCCGCGCTCCCAAGCCGCGGGTAGGTTCATGAGCGTAGCTGTGTACTCCATTGTTCCGTACGTTGTGCATTGGTTTGTCTGCACACTGCCCCAGAACAAGTTGAGTCGTATGCGTTCATCCTCCTCGCGAGCAGCCCGGTCCTTTAGTTCCCGTTGGTGTTGAATACGCTCGTACTCCCATTCGCGGACAAGTTCCGCGTGCTCCGCTTCATCTTGCTTCCATTGTGCCTTCTCGCCTTCCCACTTGGCTACGCGAGCAGCCCGGTCCTTTATCTCCTGTTGGTGTTGAATACGCTCGTACTGCCATTGACGGAGACGGTTCGCGTGCTCCGCTTCTTCTTGCTTCCATCGGGCCTTCTCATCTTCCCACTTGGCTACCCACCTGTCGCGCACAATAACTTCCTTGCTCCATTCCTCCCGGATGCGATCCCGCACAGCGGGATCGAGAGGATCATTGCAAGACGTCACTGGCAACGAAAGCAGGCAGAGTGCTACAGTGAATGCGAATGTCACGATTGCAGTGAACATTTTCGATCCCGTCCATCCTTTTGTCTTTGGCTCCCTTGGTTCGCTAGCGAAGCGGCTGTATGATAATATATCAGATCGATTGGGTATATTCATAGGTACGCACACTGACGGTAAGGCTGGCGCTGTCGCCACCGGTACGTAAGTGAGACGGTCAATGAACTGAGGTAACCCAGCAGATGGACCAGCGGTGTAAGGTGGGGGAGGATTGCCAGAACTATTCGATGTTGTAGATATCCCTTAGAAACATGAAAGGACGAATTGTTGCTCACCGCGTCGCTCCGTAGTTATTGTGAATGTCCATCTTGAACTTTGTCCGAGTGCCTAACCTCGATGCCAGTGTCAGAACCTAGATGGATCGAATCGTTAACTTACCGAGCTTGATGCTGGTTAAGTTTCGAACAGGTTGTTCAGCTGGTTTACTAGTGACTATGCGTGAGCACCCAGGGCAGTGGATTGCGAGGTTCACAGAGAAGTTGAGTGTGACTCTAGGGTTGCCTTGGAAGCTGTGAACTTGCTGTGGTTTTGCGCCGAAGCTTCAAGGCCTCATGCACATCATTCGCATTTTGCCCCACGAGTTTACGAGACACTAGGACTCCTACTACTAGGTTATATATCCAAAAAGGAAGTTGACTTGGAAGCAGATCTGGACGCGGCGACTCCGCAGGACGTGTAACAAGACGACTCGCAACGTGTACCGATATCAAGAGAATACATGCTGGACCACAAAGACTCGTACAACTCGAACGCATGACATTCATGGACAATCCTTTCACCGGCAGTTAAAGTCCTCAATTTCCCAATGACCGTAGGTGCCGTAGTTCTGGGGATAAACATATAATCAGGCCTCGTTCGACGAAAGAAAGCAAATTGAACACACCCATTGGAAGCATTCCTGTGCACCTGAAAACTCCATTCCGAGGAAATAAGCTGGTGTGGTAGCGCAAAACTCCCGCCAGTCTCCTCCCTTTGGAAGGTTTTCCAGGTAATGCTCAATACGCTAACGTCACGCGGGGAAAAAATAAGAACACGCAAAACCTCCCTGTCGACAACTTACCCTCTTACCAGATCCAGGTGACGTACACCCCTGCAGAGTGTCAATATGGCTTAGGTGAGATAGAGAGGAACGGATGTAGGAGGGACTTTCCTTATCCTTGTACCAGTTCCACTCTGGTGCACAGTCCGGTTCATTTTGATTGATTTCCCATCGACCGACGACAATGCCAGGGCCCTAACGCCGCCGTATCAACCACCCGAACGACCACTAACGTACAACATACCTTATCCTCACAGCTCTTTGGCAGATATGAGACCCCATGGACTTCGAGAGGTGTGGTCTTGCATGCTTCCACGCGGTGTTCCCAGTATACAGGAAGATTCATCAAGATCGCTGTGTACTCCCTTGTTCCATACGTTGTGCATTGGTGTGCCCCTACACGGCCCCAGAACAAGTTGAGTCGTGTGCGTTCATACTCCTCGCGAGCAGCCCGGTCCTTTATCTCCTGTTGGTGTTGAATACGCTCGTACTGCCATTGACGGAGACGGTTCGCGTGCTCCGCTTCTTCTTGATTCCATCGGGCCTTCTCATCTTCCCACTTGGCTACCCACCTGTCGCGCACAAGAACTTCCTTGCTCCATTCCTCCCGGATGCGATCCCGTACAGCGGGATCGAGAGGATCATTGCAGGACGTCACTGGCAATGAAAGCAAGCAGAGTGCCACAGTGAACGCGAATGTCACGATTGCAATCTTCGATCCCGTCCATCCTTTTGTCTTTGACTCCCCTGGTTCGCTAGCGAAGCGGCTGTATGATAATATATCAGATCGATTGGGTGTACAGTATTAATAGGTACGCACACTGACGGTGAGGCTGGCGCTGTCGGTACGTAAGTGAGACGGCCGCTGAACTGAGGTAACCCAGCAGATGGACCAGTGGTGTAAGGTGGGGGAGGATTGGAACTGTTAAATGTTGTAGATGTCCCTTGGAAATATGAAAGGACTAATCATTGCTCACCGCGTCGCTCCGTAATAATTATTGTGAAAGTCCATTGTGAGCTTTGTCCGGCGAGCGCCTGATCTCGATGTCGGACTCTGGACAAAGCAGTTCGTCAACGTACCGAACTTGGTGCTCGTTTCGGAGAGGTTGTTCCTATGCGTGTGCACCCGGCGGGTTAGAGATGCTAGTACGAGGTTCACGTAGTAGTCGAGTGAGACTCTGGGGGGGTGGGGGGGAAGTTGTGAACTTGCTGTGTTCAACACTCTTTGCGCCGAACTTGCGCCGAACCAGTGATTCGCATTTTGCCGCACGAGTTTACGAGAACACTAAGACTCTTACTAAGACAACGCAAGGACCTTGTTGCCATCTCACTGCCATTGGCATGCGAATCTGTAGAAATGCTGGAACCCGTTGCGTAAAAGAAGCAACTTGTGATAGAAATTTCCCATGG